>JALPQI010005374.1:0-68011 GCA_025490895.1 Thaumatotibia leucotreta
GTGAATTTTTGATTGTGCTGATGAATTGATGATGTGTAAAGGTGGGTTAACACCAAACGAGCGAATACTCATTCTATCCCCACTCTACCAAATTTGTTCGTTACACAAAACGTAATTCGTCAATATTCGTTGATTTCGTAGAGCGGGAGATAGAATGAGCGTTTGCTCGTTTGGTGTAGACCCACCTTAATGGGACGGATAAAACTAACCAAATAAAACTCGCAGAATAGTAGATTTCGACGCAAGTGCAAAAAATAGTACAGATGGTGCCTTTTTTAGGCTCTAGTGCGAGAAGTGGGTCATTTTCATTTTACGTCAGGTACAAAACTTCGGAGGGCCATCTGTACTAAAAACATCGTAAGTGACGTGCAAAAACGAAATTCGTAACTCGTGTCGATTTAAAACACTCCCTATCGGTTGTGTTTTAAAACATTGCCACTTGTTTCGAATGTCGTGTTTTTCGCACTTGTGTCGTAATGTACTATTTTACACGTGTATCGAACGACTTTTTTCATAACAAGTGCCTTAAAAAGGGAAATTAACGCAAAGTTTACTTTTCCGCACTAGTTAGGAAAAATACTGTGTACTGTTTTCGCCTAGACTATAAAATTCTGTCACGTAATATACTGCATTACCAGACCAGAGGGACCTTTGGTTGGCTGTAACACGATATGAGAAACCTTATAGACGCGGATTGGGTTTTATAACAGCTTGTGGATGGTTTTAGGGTTCCGTCTTGTCAGCCTCCGTAGCCTGGTAGCGACGCTAGAAAGCTGGAGGTTCCGGGTTCAAATCCCGGGAAGGGTATTAGTTGTGTATTTATTTATCATAAATATTTGTTCCTTGTGGCTGTCGATAATGTATTTAAGTATCTTCATTATATACGTAGGTATTTATTATATTTATCGTCGTTGATACCCACATCGCAAGGCTTTATTGAGCTTACTGTGGGACTATATAGGTCGACTTGGTGAAGATATCCCAACATAGGTATTTGTATTATGATATTTGTTTTATTATTTATTCATTTATTCCGTACCCAAAGGGTAAAAACGGCTCTATTACTAAGACTCCGTTGTCTGTCCCTCTGTCATCAGCCTGTATCTCGAGAACCGTGACAATTAAAACAGTTGAAATTTTCAAAGATACTATATTTCTGTTGCCGCTATCATCATCATCAGCCAATTGACGTCCACTGCTGGACATAGGCCTCCCTAGAGAGTTCCACAAAGATCGGTCATGAGCTGTCCGCATCCATTGGATACCCGCTATAAGAACAAATATTAAAAAGAAGAATAAAATTGATATTAAAGTGGGCTCCCATACAACCATTGTGATATTTTTATGATAAAGTGATATAAAATTGCAACGAAAGGTGGCTATTGAGGTATTGCCATTCAAAAACAATTGGTATATATATCTAATAATTATCACAACATTTTCTATTTAAAAATTTGAGCATAATAATGCATTATTCTTTAATTACGCATTTTTAAAACCTAATCTTGGTTTTATTAGCAACTCGTAACCATAAACCTCGAAACATACATTTTTATTTAAAATTATTGATATTTATCAGTATTAACGTAAAAATATATCTGCGAACGTGTTTTACGACATGTGTCAAAGAGACTTCAAATGCTTATGGAGAGTAAGGCAAAAAACTTTTTTTTTTAATAAATATGTATTTTTCGGGTTCAACTGACAAATGATATTAAAACACAGCAATCTAAGAAAAAAAAGATAAAACAACTGTACCCATACACCGAGTAATTTTCTAGATCCTTCCAGGCGGAACGAAACTGGATGTCCATACTACCCCGTGGGAACAATCCTGTTCATAAATATATATACAACTTTACACCTTATGCTATTGACATTAGCGTGAAAAAGTGTAGAAATTCTTTTGCGTGACTGGGCATCTGCCATCTATTTTAAAGAATGTCGTAAGTGCTTTATTTTATTGGGCATTTTATTGCTTTTGGTAAGTTCATGTTGTAAATACTTTGATTTGCCTATGAAGATAACAAAAAAAACAAAAGTTGTGGTTTGCATATGCAGAATGTAATATAACTAACTACCACTAAGAATATTTGTCACTGTCACTCTAATGACGCCTTGATTGGAGTGAAAGTGACAGAGAACAATCCCCGAAATTTGCGAAATTCGGTATTCACGTTAGCAGACCTGGCCTACTACCTTGAAAATCGAATTTCGTACATTTCGAGGATTTTCTCTGTCATTCTGTTGCTGCGACCATATAGTTATAACATGGACGTCTAACGCCAGCTCAAAAATGCCCCCAAAATCAATTGTTCAATTGTGCCAAGATTGGCAGGACATAGCACTTTTCTTAACACCACGCATATTTCGGTGCAACAAAGTCAAAGTCAAACTGTTCTTCATTCAAATAAGCTTATTAATAAGCATTTTCGAATCGTCTGACATTATCAAGAGAGAGAAAAAGAATTTACTACTGGTTCAAACCCTACACCGTTCCTGAGAAGAACAGCCAATACCTATTTAAACATAACATCACAGTAAAATAAACTCAAATATTAAATTAAACAAGAGATGTATAGTCTCTAATGTCAATAATACATAATTTTGGAGATGTAACACCTTTGACAAATGATTGTAGAATATAATAACCAATAAAAAGTTTGATGGACCAATCACAACTATTTTTAAATGGTGGTTTAAGATTTTATAGGTTGACATTGAAATTCATTGCCGTGATGCATTAAAGAAGGGGTGACATTTGTCAACTAAAATTCAGGACCGTTTTAGAAAGGCAATTTAGTATGGCGTGCGGCTTCCATGTTTTATTTTGTTCGTAGTTCTGTTGTTATAATGTTCGAAGACCTATGCGGTCGTCGGAGCGAACCGTACTTTATTGTAGGCGGTGTCCATACTGTACGTTACTTACTACTCACCTAGATTAGACATATTAATTTTAAATTGTACATAAATACTAATATTATTATTGTTTTTATCACAAACGTTTGTGCCTTGGTCGTGGCTGTGTATGCATCTAAGTATCTATACTATACGTATCTATCTATTATAATTATAAATTATCGCCTAGGACCCACACCACAAGCCTTAATTGAGCTTACCGTGGGACTAGGTTGATTTGTGTAAGATGTCCCAAGATATTTATACTTATTTATTTATATACTTGACGATCTTTTTGTGAATTAAATTACGCATTGATATTTTAGAATTAAATAAATAAATAAATAAATATCTTGGGACATCTTACACAAATCGACCTAGTCCCACGGTAAGCTCAATTAAGGCTTGTGATGTGGGTACCAGGCGACGATATATATAATAGATAGATACATATAGATACTTAAATACATACACAACCATGACCAAGGAACAAATATTTGTGATAAATAAATATACAAATAATGCCCTCGCCGGGATTCGAACCCGGAACCTCCAGCTTCATAGGCAGGGTCACTACCAACTAGGCTACGGAGGCTGGAGAATTTGTTTTGTTATTATTATTATTTATATATTTAACTATATTTTTGTGAATTTGTGCTATTTTGTAAAAAAATAACATGTAATTTTCATGAAGAAATAGATCTTTCTATCTATTTTATTATACTGTGCCATTCTCGTACTTTTTCTTTGACAGGAATTGTAACTAAACTGAGTTCCAACTGTCAAAATAAGATAAATCCGCAAACTCCGCCTCCAGAAAGAGGTCAGTTATCTCTACTTCCTCCGTATTCATCTCACAAAAAAGGACGGATATCCGGCGCGACAGAAAGATATCTTCTAACAGAATCCTTGTGAGGATACATTAGTGGCGCGGATTATTTAAATACCGTAAGAGATACGTCACTGTCGAAATTGGCACCCAAAACTTCCAAACATAAAAACACTGGGTAAACAAATAACGTGTAATGACTCTAACGAGTTATTCACAAGATGGGTAAAAACTAATGCCTCTGCCTATGACGTTTTCGGACTTAGAATTTTTAGGACGAAGGTTTTGGAAAGATTTTGAAATCAGTCTAACAAAACAGGAGGGGTACTAAATTATTACAAAAAGTTATCTTTAACCTCGTAAGGCCCACCATAGTTAGTTTTCCTGATTTTAATTTGAACCTTGTTCTACATATATGTAAATTGGCAAGAATTTCGTTTGTTTCAAAAAGTAATGAAACAAAAGAAATTCTGCTTTAATTGGTTCACGAAAGATATAAATTGGATTGCAACAATTATGTGCTTTGTAATGTACATTGGGTCTTACGAGGTTGGGGTTACGATACCTCTTATACATATAATTATGTTATACCGTTCTTATGACACAAAAGAAAAGTGCAGTGGAACATATTTTTGAGTAATTTTGATAAACACCTTATTTTGCCTTTGACCACATAAAAAAAATACAAAAAAATAACATTGTGTTACTTAAAGCCTTTTATTATCTATATTCATAAAAATAAAAATAAGAAATGTTTGTTAATAAAAATATATGTGTATTAAATTATTACAAAAAGTAATCTTTAATATAAGGTTATACAAGGTGTCCACGAGGAAAGGGAAAAATTAAAACAGCATATTCCTAAGACTAAAAGAAGCAAAACATGTTAAATGGGTTTTTACATTTGCTAAGTAATTAAAAATATTTTTGTTCATTTGATTTTGTCAATTAAGTGTGACAAGACTAAGACAACATGGTGACAAAATCGTTTCCTAAAATGCGTTTATCATAGCGTAACGGTCTAAAACGGTTACAAGAAAAAATCAAATTTTCTCTTAAAATAGACTGAATCCAGAAAACTTCATATGACATTTTTAACTACAAATTTGGTCAGAAATTCGCTGTTGAATTTTTTCCCTTTCCTCGCGGACACCCTGTATATTAGATCATTAAATGGTTATTTATTAAATGAAATTTGTATTAATAACAAAATTGTGTACTACATTATTATAAAAAGTAATCCTTAATTTGAAATTAAAAGATTGGTGTATCTGCGCTACTCGAGAGTAATCTACACCGAAGCCCTTTTTTACGATCCACTTAAAAAAGAAATCAATCCTAACCGAATCAACCATGAAACGAAATTCATTATGACGTCTTCTTCCACACAAAAAATCCCATCATCATTATCCTCCCAAAAACAGCGGCCGAGCGAAACTTTAGCGTTTTTACTGCGTTTTTATTTCGTGTCGTCTCGACAAGTATTGTAACAAGAGATGACCCTAATACTGTTATTTTAATACGTAAATCATTACCAATTAACGTCATTCATTACCGTACCCATTTTATTAAACCGGAATAAGAAAGGGATTCGAAAGTACTGTTGACACAAAATGTTGTGTACATTTACCTACCTACCGAGAAAAGAGTTGTTTATTGATGTACCTAGTGATTAATTAATATATTGTTTGCAAGTCTCTGCACTTAAGCTATGAATATAATATGAATTTAAAAACATATGTTTATATCCTAGATATCCTATAATATTATATCCTAGATTGATTTATACACTGTTGTGTCAACAGTACTTTCGAATCCCATTCTAATCACGGTTTTATAATATCCATGTAACTGTAATAAAAGTGACCGTTTTATCGTCTGTTTATTTCTGATTCAAGTCCAAATAAAGTATAAATTATATCTAGAACAGATAAGTATACCAATGTACATAAGAGAAGTTTCATAAGTTGCGGAACTTCTGTAGAGAATGTTCTCGGCAATTGAAATTTTACAAGCAATCTAATCATGCCAAAACCTTTGAATATACAATCTTCTAATGAATATTTTATACCTCGTTTACTCAATTGTGAGATACAACATTCTTTATAACACTTTTTTTATAAGTTTTCATGGATATGTTCTCAATGAAAACTTATTTTTAAGGTCTCATGAAAATTCTCGGAAATTTCCAAGTATATTCCCGCAATTTTGAGAATGTTCTGATTATTGCACATTACTAGATAAGTATCATTTTGATATTTAGATATACTGCCATCAGACATGAAAGAAATTATAATAAATTCAGGAGACTGCTAAAGAAGCATTACTTGATTGCTAAGTAATGCTTCTTTAGTCGTAGTTATTATTAAGTATGGGATATAATCAGTTCGATTATATCCCAGTCAAAACAATTAATTAAGAGACTGCCGCTCCCATAGTCAAACTGTTGTAACAGTTTTGAGGGACGATATTGTAAATTTTTAATTAAAATTGTGTCACATAATTCAATAAAATAAATAAATAACTGACAGTAATTTTTGCATAATGAATGAAAACGCAAATTTCGAGGATTTGTCTCTCTCAATCTAATGACGAATTTGTTCACCCATTCACCCGTGATTTCACTAGAGTTATGAAATCACATAAACCAACAGGTAATCATCCTACGAACAAATAAAACATGGAAGCCGCACGCCATACCAAATTGCCTTTTAAAAACGGTCCTGAATTTTAGTTGACAAGTGTCACCCCCTCTTCAATGCATGACGGTAATGAATTTCAATGTCAACCTTTAAAAACTTAAGCCGCCATTTAAAAATAGTTGTGATTGGTCCATCAAAGTTTTGATTGGCTATATTCTATAAATGTTTGTCAAAGATGTTGCGCCGAAATATGCGCTGTGTTAAGAAAAGAGCTATGTCCTGCCCATCTTGGCACAATTGAACAATTAGTTTTGGGGGCATTTCTGAGCAGGCGTTCGACGTCCATGTTATATATGGTCGCAGTAATCATCTTATCTTTAGGTATTTTATTCATATATTGAGCGGTTTCGTTACCTACGTGAACAAAAATGAGGTGGTGCTCAGGGGTAGGAGGGTAATTAGGTAAAAAGGTCGTTAAAAACAAGGAGGCGGGCAGTGGAGCGCGCATCCTTAACGCGGTTACCCGCTAGCCGTCCGTTGAGATACTCTTTATACTATACGATGTTTTATGGAATTTTTAAATTAAGATGATGTTCTCCTTGACGTGTCCGTCAACGGCGATCCCTGGTCAACTAACTTCGTAAATGAGAGCAAAGATGGCTGGCAAGTCCAAATTTAGTTTTAAAAATACGGTTGCAAGGCGCACAGTACAACTGACCGAGAGAGTTAAAAGTGTAGTTGTAGGAGGGCTTAGGCCGGTTCTTTTTGTGAAGGCGTTTTAGGGTCATTTGCAGAAAAAGTGTACCTTTTAATGTCACAAAATAAGTATGTAAATTGAGATTTCTCAGTTTAGTTACTCCCATACTAAAGATATGAAAAATTCTGTAACAAATTTGAGATTTTTCCATCAGTTTCGTTACATTTCGTTTCATACATTTAGTATGGGAGTAACTAAACTGAGTTATCTCAATTAACAATTGGACATTTTTTTGTTTCATAACTGAAAAGTACGCACGATGCCGAGTAAAATGATGTATTACAGTCCATGATCGCAAAAAAAATTAAAAGGTACACTTTTTCTGCAAATGACCCTTTACTTCAAGGTCTTCAACACGAAGTTTTTCATAATTATAACTAACGTAAGACTCCATATTTAAATATCTATCAAACGGGTTACTCACGTAATTTAAAACGATTATTGCTCGACATGACACCCGGCTAAGATCGGATCTAATGTAAGATCGGATGACCGCAATAACTACTAAAATAGTAGGATTTTATTCTCACGTCCAATATTATGCATGACGCTTATTCACCCCGCTCCTCTCGCTAGTATGCAGCAACCCCTCAGTCGTATCAGTCGTGAGCTTAAAAAAATTTTTTTCGAGAATTTTTGGAATTCTTCCCCTTACTTTAGAATTAAATAAGTACTAGTGTGTCGATTACTCCTAAGCAATTCGGCTGAGCGGCCTCAAGTAAATTTATTTGAAAGCTTGATTTCTTTTTTATCACGGAGATACATTACACATCTGCAGGTAAAAGTTAGTAAAAATAAATGTATGATTTTTTTTGTGACAAATTTTGAACTCAACAAAAAATTATCCGGTCTTACCCGAGTGTACCTTACCGTCAGGAAGTTTTGTTTGCCGCCGTTTTATTATATTCCGCCGTTTAAATATGGAGTCTCACGTTTGTATATTATTATTATATTATATTATTATATATTTTGGTATTTATAGCTTTATCATCAATATATTACATATCTATAGAAACTAGGCCCCTTATTCATAAACGTCTGCTAACTTAACAAGCCGCTAATAATTGTTTGACCCTTTCGATCTTAACAATGTGCCCATAAGAGCAAAAGGGACAAACAATACTTAGGGGCCTGTTAAGTTAGCAGACGTTTATGAATAAGGGGGTATATTATTATTAGCAAGTACTCATATTTTGTTAGTGTATTTAAGTATGAACTTTTCACATGCCGCACCATTAATGTTTATCTCTTTGGCCTGTAGGTTGACTGGTAGAGAATGCCTCATGGCATTAAGTCCGCCTGTTGTATTTGTATTTTTTACTGCGCAATAAAGTTTAAATAAAAATAAATAAATAAATAATATTGCATTAGGATTAATGCCTATAATTATCACCATGCTGGGCAAGTGGAACTATAATGACGCTGCTGAACATAAGCAACCTTCAATAAATGACTTGTCAGTGAAACGTAATTTGAGTGGTTACAAAAGTAAATTTATGTCCAAGACAAGAAATTAAAACGCATTACAAAAGCCAGCACCTCTATAATTAAATGAATAAGTATCACAATACTTAATTTGAACTCACGTATTAAATGCATATTATTTTTTTATTTTATTTAAATGAGCCATAACAAGCTTTTTTATTTTTAAGGGCAGCAAATCAGCGTCGGAGATTAAATAAGCTTGATTTCAGTCAGTTTTCTAACGGCAATTAAGCACAAAATTTAGAATAGAATAGAATAGAATAGAATAAATTTTTATTCACATAAAGCACACATTACAGAACAGCAAAAGTAAATACAATGGAAACATCTGAGTTAAAAATAAAATAAAAGAAAAAAAGAATAATAATAGAAAACAAAAATGTTACTATCTTGTATCTAAATTTTAATAAAAACTGGTTTTTAGTGACTTTATTAAGAACTGAAATATACAAACGCCTATTAAGTTTAAATTCCTAAAAATGTCGTTCTTAATTGTCGTTACAAACCTGACTACAACTAAGGTTTTTTAATCTCACACTAATTGTGTGTCCCTTGCAGTGAAAATCTCTAAAAACCACATTAAATAAAACAAATATTATTTATACTTCACATACAGAAAATCTCTACCAGCACCAAATTGGAAAATACATTTACATTCAGAAACCGTCACAAGCTTTAAGGTTAACATATTATTTCTTTAAAATGACAAAATATTCTGTCGAAATTATACGTTGAAATCATTACTGTTCCGGTAGAACACCAAACCAAATGCAATTCATTAAAATAATATTGCCACAGGGTAAGTGGTAATACGGAGAATTTCGTACAAATTATGAATATTGTAAAAGCAGCGAAATAATTGAAATTGTATTATTACAATACGAGTACGCAGAAATATTAAAAATTTGGGAAGAGAAGGATACGAAATCTTTATAGATATTTTTTAATTAATGAAAATCATATTTTAACGCTTATCATGAATAACGGTGTATTTGAATATGCTACCGCGTTGTATTTTAAATTCTAATCATGAAGCACTAGAATTCAAATTTCAAGCAAGTATTATTTTGTATTATGTTGTTGTTCGTGATAAGCAACGATTTGCTCCAGAAATTTTCAGTTACACGTATTCAATGTTTAATTATTTAGCGTTAATATATCTGGCTAGGCGAAACTGGAGGTTCTGGGTTCTAATCCCGGCGAGGGCATTTATTTTTGGATTTTTAACAAATATTTATTTCTTGGTTATGATTGTTTTCTATCTATTTAAGTATCTATATGTATCTATCTAATAAATAGCATGTATCGTCGCTTAGTCGCAACAAAATGCTTAATTGAACTTATTGTGAGACTAGGTTGATTTAGTGTAAGATTGTCCCATGATATTTTATTTATATAATTACCTATTTATTACTAATTAGCTCGTAGAAGCATTTATTTACTATCAGCTGCCCTAATGAAAATACCTCTACAATTTCAAAATAGGCAAATTAGTTAAAATCACACCTATTAGTAACTAAAAAATAACTAACTTGGTTATACGATTGATCTCAAAACGTTTTCGTATTGTACTTAACTACTGCGAAACTTGCACCACATGTTATATTTTTGATGAACTGCACGAAAATATTTGACCGTAATATTATCGTATACCACATCGTATCGTACCCGTGTCGTACCCTACAAACGGTCGTAAGGAGCACGCAACCAAGCGTAAATCCTGATCGGCCAAGGTCGTATCGGCCGAGGGTCCCTGCGGGTCCCATTCTGTTCCCATCGGCTGTGTTGAGGTCACACCAGCCAGTATATTCTGACCTTCAGTGGTCAGTATATTCCTGTCACTTTATTCCTACATACAATACATTTCACGTAGAAAAATATGAGTAATTTCAACAGAGTTGAAGTGAATGATTGAACTTTTACAAAAAATACCGATTGCAAATAGTGAATTAACCAATAACTTTCTGTCGGTTCTCTAAATCGCCGACAGTTTTGCGGGACATGGGCGACGTTGATTGCTTTCCATCAGGCGATTTGTCTGTTCGTTTGACACCTATCAAAATCAAAAACCAAAATTGTTTATTTGTACAACATGGTTAAAGTACTTACAACATTAGTACAGGTCTTACAAAAAGGCAGATACACAGTTTCTCCATGTCGGGCCGAGTGGCGTACAAATTTGGTTAGCAATTTAAGCAGGTGCATGCATACAACTGCTGTCAATTACTGTCATTATAATCGAAATACTTGACTGAACCCCTTATTCATAAACGTCTGCTAATTTAATAAGCCGCTAATAATTGTTTGTCCCTTTCGGTCTTAACAATGTGTCCATAAGAGCAAAAAGGACAAACAATTATTAGCGGCTTGTTAAGTTACCAAACGTTTATGAATAAGGGGGTAAGTGTTTAAATAATTGTTTCTTAAAATCTGTCAAATTTTCTATGCGCATGATGTCATTAGGAACTATAAAGTTTTCGCGCCATGGCGAGTATACTCTTCTGTATTAGGGCAGTTTTGGAAGACATTGAATTTATTTTGCTCCTGTGACGTGTATACTTCTTAAACTATGAAACAAATTAAGTTGTTATACAGGGTGTTACAAAAATGGTGATACAAGATAATAAAACATGAATCTATGAATTATTTTGAGCAACTTTTACTATGGGACCAAATGTGAAAACTCAAGAAAAAAATGACACTTCCATAGAAATGGGCTAAGATAGGTTGACCAAAATGTATGAGGGCGTCGATTTTTTTTTTGAGTTTTCATATTTGGTCCCATAGTAAAAGTTGTTCAAAATCGTTAATAGATTCATGTTTTAATATCTTGTATCACCATTTTTGTAACACCCTGTATAAGCAAGAAAGAGACAAAATCTGTAACTTTACAAAATACGGTATCAGAGATTCCGATTTAGGTAGTTGAAATTGAGGGTGAGGTATACCATACAAAGATCTACCTAATGACGATAGCACAAAAAAAATGTCGAACGTTAGGGTTCTGCAAGCTATCGTAACAAGTTTAGGACATAAAAACGGTGCTGGAGTGATAACTCCGCCGGGTCCCGCTTAATCATGTGTTGGATCTATCTCTATTATACTTTGCAACTTTATTATACTTTGGGTCACTGTTTCGCAGCTAAGGGTCGAATCTGCCTCAATATTTGGGTCATGACCTATATCAAATACCTAGGTTTAGTAAGTTTCAAAATGTATTAACTTTTAATTCAATGTTCTAATCGTAATGCGATATTGACGTGATACGCAATTTTTCCGTGTGGTGACGGCAGTAAGAATACATTTGTCACCACCCCAACTCCTCCTGCGGGTTTCGTAAGAGTCGACTAAGGGATTGAAGTGTCACTGACCAGTATTTGATAAAAGATTGATGATGGGCAGCAGCGTCATCATAATGGACTCATTCCTGCGATCGCCAATCCGCTTGCCCAGCGTGGCGATTATGGGCATTTACCTCCACATGCGTTAATACGCATAGTTAATAGGAGAGGCCTACGTCCAGCAGTGGACTATCATTAGGCTGATGATGATGATGAATGTTTTTATCGTGATGCGATATTGACGTATTATCATGTTTATATCCATAAAATTTGTAATATTATTCATACTTATGGATATCCGAAAACAATGCCACTTTAATATCTTCTTCTTATGTCTTAGTGGGAAATTGCGTCAGTAAGTAGGTAGTACTTACTCTGTAATTTATAAACCACACTTCATTTACTTTAGAAAAAAACTTTATATTAAGACCCTTATGCTTTTTAAGAAACCTATTCAACGATATCCCACACTATAGGATTACAACAGAATAAAATAACCACGTCAACGTTTTTTTTCTTTCTATATTTTATTCTACCACTTTGTCGGTTTGATTCATGTGTACTAAATCGCAAATTTCAGACGGACAGGCGGACATGGCGAAACTATAATGGGTCTTAGTTTACTGCGGAACCCTAAAAATAACATAGAATAGTATTTTAAAATGTAAAGCGTCAGTATTTGCTTATCGAAGCAAAGTTCCGGTAGCACCCTAGGGTTTTGTGATACGGTCCGTTGGAAAGCGTTTCTTTGCAGTTATTTCTTTGACAAAATTTGTAACGGTACCTTTTGTTCTACAGCTTCAAAATACTAAAAGTCAGGACTCAGCAGTGTTATTCTAACTATAACTACTTAACTGTTATTCTAGCGAACATTGCCCGCTTTTTTGGAAATTACATTTAAATCTCAAACGTAGGCTATTGGGTACTAAGTAGGGCATGAAATCCCGGGATTCAAATGTATGGGATCTCGGGATTGTATAGTGTCAAATCCGATGATTGTATGCCGTAGTACTAAGATAAGTTATGATATATTTAACTCATACTCGTAGATAGCAATCACTACTAAGAAAATTCTTCACCGGGATTCAAACTCGGATCCTCCTGACTACTGAGCTAAAATTGAATAAATGAATAATTACTGGCATAGAGGAAATCCATCTAAGTCCTCAAGGTAGGCAGCGCATAGGCAATTTTTTGGTCACTATGTCCATGGGCCTCAGTTCTCGTTTTCCATCAGGTGGGCTGAGAGCTAAGTATACCTTCGTCTCATAAAAAAAATAAACCTCCTGACTACCGACTGAGGTAGGTACGGATATTATGTAATTTTTTTTAAACTTATTTATGTAACCGCTAAAATTCACTCCATATTGTTATGAAAATACAATCATATCAAAGCAAAAAAATGTATGTCATGCTCATGTCATTCCCAATTTTCGATTTCTTCTTCAACTAACTCAAACCAAAATGGAATCAACACACAATTCCGACAATACATTTTCCAGCGAACCACGAACCCAATCTACTTGAAAGCTTTTATGGAAATGGCATCCAGATGTTTCTTTTATAATGCTAAGATCTAGATCTTTAAATGTAAAGCCTAAGCGAGATTTGAATGTAATTGAACATCTGTTTTGTAATTATATATTGGATTGTTTTTAGGGTTCTGTAGTAAACTAGCGACCCTTATAGTTTCGCCATGTCCGTCTGTCCGCAGCATAGCTCAGTGGACGTTTACTAGACATTTACAATTTGGTACCTACTCTGGTGCCTATTGTATAAAAATATAACTAAAATTACAAGCAGGAGTCTCTTTTCTATCTCTATTACTAGTAAGAGAATTCTGCTTGTATTATTAGTTTTAATTTGTTATGTAATAGGCCCCTGGCAAGTAATAATGATAATTTAGCCTCTCCTTTTAACTATGCGTATAAACGCATTAGGAGGTAAATGCCCATAATCGCCAGGCTGAGTAAGCGGATTGGCGATCGCAGTTAATGTCCAATAAGATGGTGCCATAAACCTTAATAACTAATAAAAATACAGGGTGTTCCACGAGCCACTGAA
Source organism: Thaumatotibia leucotreta (assembly GCA_025490895.1). Taxonomy (NCBI): domain Eukaryota; kingdom Metazoa; phylum Arthropoda; class Insecta; order Lepidoptera; family Tortricidae; genus Thaumatotibia; species Thaumatotibia leucotreta. Next base: position 14,017 of record JALPQI010005374.1, read on the forward strand.
AACCTTGAACGGGGTGATTTGGTAGGTTAAACTGAATAACTTTTACTATAGAGCTAACCCAGAAATCTCAAAAAAAAATTGCCTTTTTCATATAAAATGTCGTGATCAATCGGTCAAAATGTATGGAAGAGACAATTTTTTTTTTAGATTTCGTGATTGGCCCTATATTAAAAGTTGTTCAGTATAGCCTACTAAATCACCCCGTTCAAGGTTTTCAGTGGCTCGTGGAATACCCTGTATAATCACAAACTGTCTTTGTCGTTTTCATCAGAAAAATTGCGAAATTAATATAGTATTTTGTTATAATTTTTTTTTGTTCGTGAATTTAACAAATGTGAATTGATAAGGTACAACATTTAAGATTAATACATTTAATTTATTTTTGTAAGGTTGAATAATTAAGTTTGCCATTGCTAGCTCGGCGTGTTAGTGATTACTACTATACTATTCTCTTATTCACACATTCGACGCTGCGTTCGTCAACGAGCTCGACGTCGAGACAGCCTTCACTTCGACGTAGAGCGCAGCGCTGCAAAAAACGGTATTCACTAACATAGAACAGCTCGTCGTCGAACTGTAGGCGGTAACTCTCGACGCAGTGTAGTTCCAGCTCACGCCGCATTCGTCGCCGAGCGCTAGTGTCGTTTAAAGTGCATTAGTGAATACCATTTTTAGGCTCGACGCTGCCGCAGCGCTGACACAGCGCTGTTAGCAAGGCGGTTTCCTTAGTGAATGACACTGCTGTAGAATCAGTCAAAGCGTGATCTAAGTTAATAGTTCTGTAGGCTTATGATGTTACCGTGTTTAATCGTTTGTCGTTGTTGCCGTCAGGTTCTAACAAGTATAAAAGAGCGAAAATGACGCGTAGTACGATAAATGGATAAAACGGGACCATCATAAGCCACCTGTTGTGTATAATTTTATTTAAAAGAACATCCTATACCCCAATTAACTTGCGTCATAATGATGCCAAAGTCCCGCTGCTTAGCGTTGATAAATGTTATCACTGCTGTCATGTATTAGATCATTTCCTATGAAATTGGCGTTTTGTATGAACAATTTTGTGAAAAGTCTATTTTCCATACAATGAATTTTGTGTATATTTTTTTGATGTCAGAATCAAAATATACCTACCAAATTTTGCCGGTATTATTAGACACTTCCAAGGCGTGTTTTGTATATCTCTTTTTCAGAAAACAAGGTACTATCACACATATATACCTATTTTAAACATATGAACTGACAGCATATGGCAACAGTTGTATTCAAATTTTGGAATATTATTTAAGGGAAAAAACTACTATTAGTGTGAAAAAACCTTTGTTACACAGTATACTGTTGAAAACAAAGAATATATCCAAGTTTATCTTTAGATAATAAATAACCAAAAACGCCAATTTCTTAGGCAATGACCCAATACATGGTGTATTCTTTTAAACCATTTTTTGAATGCAACTCTATTGCAGTTTAAACTGCATAATTGCATCATTACGTACGATGTAATCGTAGCCTAAGCCTCTAAATTGTGGTATCTACATACCTACTAGTCAAGATTAAAAACGTCTGCCCATTCTAAAACGTATTTCCAAGGCACAAGGTTGAAAATGGGTGACACATTTTCGGGGCCTATTGGACGTAGTTACGCAAAAGGGAACCAACCCACAATATTTTTTTCACTCTAATGAACACCATAAATCAAAATAAACAAGACCGAGACTAATTACTAAGACCGAGTGGCCGAGGGGTACAGGCATCAGCCGCGAAAGTTGAGTACGTGGGTTCGATCCCAACCTCGGTCGTTAGGTGATCTTGGTCGTTTTTCTTTGGTATATGACGTCTAATATTTACAAAATAACCAAGTTAATCTTTGAAATGACAAATTTCATGTGGGTTAGTTCCTTTTTGCATTACTACGTTCTTTTGTTAAATACATAGACATGTTTAGTGTTAGAGCTCGCGTCGGGACAAAACGTAAGTATTGTTTTGGCAAGCAGTCTTGATATAAAGCGCTATTATGCAGATATGCGGCGAACGTTACAGCTTGCACACAGACATGTATCTGTATAGATGTCTAATGTGAATGTAATATTTTTCCGAATATTACGGTTAAGCAGCACTGGGCTGGTTTAAATCGCGACCACATATTGGAAAACGGAGATAAATAATAATTAAATAAATTTGGAACATCTTACATAAATCCGGTTCGAATCCCGGCGATGGCATTATTAAATTTTTGTATTTAATTACCACAAATATTTGTTCCTTGGTCATGGCTGTCTATGCATTGAAGTATCTATATGTATCTATCTTTTATTATATATCGTCGCCTGGTACTCATACCACAAGCTTTAATATAGCTTACCGCGGGACTAGGGTCGATTTAAGTAAGATGTCCTAATAATATATTTATATATTTTTTAATATTTATTATTGATTTTGATAACAAGTATAGTGCGACGCTTTTCGTTATACCAATACAGCAAGGTTAATAATTATGATTTAGAGAAAAAAGTACATTGGGCGTTACGAGGATATTAATTTTAGTTCGACCGAATAGAAGGCCATTTGCTAGGTCAGACAAAGCGCGTGGTCTATTTAAAAACATGTCTGTGACCACAGCTAAACATGTGTGAGATAGCTGCGGTGTTTCTACGATATTTTACTCGGTTTTACATCTTGAACCTAATTACGTTAGGGCTAACAAAAACATCCGCTTTTCCTGAAAATACAGGCATTTTCTGTGTTAAGACTATGTTTTACATACTTTGAATAACGTTTGTAAGAGTTTTTAGAGTTTAAGTCGTCAGTTTTGTGAAATATATCCAAGTATACACGGTGTTTCCAGAGAGTCAGTACGGGGTGTGCACCGTATATTATATAAGCAACTTTTAGAATAGGACCAACCCTAAAATTATGTTGTTATTATGTGTCAAAATAAAATACCTTTGTATACACGGTGTAAAACACACAATGTAGGTCAAAAATTGAATATTTATCGATGTTTTCATACATATCTCACGTCATATTTCGTCATGGATACATGTAAAATTATTTGCTGCTTACGATATCAGGAACACGCTGTAGTTATTCGATTTTCTCGTGTATTTAAATCTTTATTTAAAACTTCTTTAAGTACATCAATTCATTCTCTATCAATTTTTATTTTTAAGTTACCTGCGATGAGAATACCTATTATAAATAACTGATTTGGCCCCAACCGACATTGAAAGTGTTAATCCCGTCCAAAGTTGTCTGAAAACATTTCGGAGGGGTAAGGGTTAAGTCGTAAACAATAGAGTATTTGGGGGTCTATTGTCTGTTAAAATGGAGGGGGATTACTGATTTTAAGTACAATAGGTTGTACTGTATTACGCTTAATAATATCGGATACCAGGTCCCTATTTCGCCATTGTAACAGGTGTGATAATTGTAAAATATCATTACTGACGTCACAGGCCACTGTAGGCTACAACTACCACTTACTAATGGATAGTCCATGTGCTTGTTTGCTACCAACATGAAAGTTTAAAAAAAAACTTGATAAACTACTTTTTACGTCCCGAAGGTCGTTACAATTGTCAAAAGGCTTAGAATGATTCGTTCTCTTCCAGGCAACTTTAAATAAACGAAATAAAATCAATCACAGAACACAAGCACTCAAAGTATCCAACCAAAATAATGCTATACAAAATGACGAGATCATAATGTAACTAATAATAGGTATATAACGTGTGTAAATCTAAAACGGGCGATAAATTAAACCAGGCATGGAATTCGTCAGTGTAATCATGGATTACAAGGTATTTTCCCTAACAAGTGCGGAAAAGTAAACTTTGCGCACGCTTCGTGTGCGTAAATTTCTCTTTTAAGGCACTTGTTATGAAAAAAGTCATTCGATACACTTTTTTGCACTTGTATCGAAATTTACTATTATAGGTTACACTTATTTATGACCCCACATAATATAGCAGCTATGTCATTTGCTTTTTTAATTAGCTGTCAAAGAGCGTTTAAATTGAGTGTGTACTATACATTACGCGCCGAATTATTTTACGTGGATAATTTTGTTGCTCTAATTTTAAGTAAAAGTTATCTAAATGTACACATTATGTCCTAAACTAACACTTGTTGAGAGCTTCGCCCGTATTAGACTTACACTCTGTATGAAAAAGACATTTTTTTCACGATTTCGGGGTTGGTTACTAAAAGTTTCTCAGTATGACTTATACGGTGTTTGCGAGGTTATTAGAGCGAGTCATGAAACACCGTGTATAAATCGATGAAAAAATGTACAGATGTAGTGAGAAATGACTTGCCTTCGGAAACGTTCGTCAACGTCATGCTGTTTCAGGCTATCTCACTGAGACTGACAGTAATAGCTGTCATGCTACTTCAGTCAGACCCGGTGACACTGCCTGAAACAGCATTACGAACGTTTCCGAAGGCAAGTAATTTCTCACTACACCTGTACAATACATTTTTGTGTATTCAAAAATGAAATGACATTTGAATTGAAATTTTGCCAAAAGCAAACGAATTTACCATATCTTTCTCCAACTTTATGTCAGTCAACCAAATTATGCATAAATAACAACCCACCAACTGCCAATTAAGACGACAGTTATTTTTTAAAAATGGCCGCCGCTCAGTAGATATCCAGCATTTAAGAGGTACTTTACATTCACCGGCTGAATAGTACTCCAGTGTGAGGGTTCTTAGTCCCCTTTTCTATTATTTTAAAAGAGGTTTTACAATTTCAAGATGGAGAAAAAATCCTCGGGTAATTTGTTCGAGAATGTATTATGGTATATAAAGGTATTGTTGGGATTATATGGTTTAAATGCTGAAAATGCTTGGAGTTTTATATTTTTCTTATTGAAAAGTTGTAGTAATATTGTATAATGGTCTTTTCATGCATTATCATCGTATCAACCGACAGACTTTACCTCGTGCAGGGTCCGCCCGGATAGCTACCATCGTCTTACCCGTTAACTTGCCGCTAAATAGCAGTGTTTGCACTGCTCTGTTTCGGTTTGGGGGTAAGATAGCCGGTGTAATTACTGGCATAGATAGAGGCAATCCATCAAAGTCCTCAGAGTAGGCAGCGCATAGGCGATGTTTTGGTCACTATGTCCATGGGCCTCAGTTCCTGCTTTCCATCAGATGAGAGCTCAGTTGTCTGCCTTCGTCACATAAAAAAAACGGCTACTAACCAACTTAGCCCGCCTCCCCTAATGTCTGCGACAATGACAATGTATAGTTTTAGTAGCATAATTTTGCATAACACTATCGTGACCGTAACCATGGCAATAGCAGACAGAAAAAAGTTGATTCGCCAAATTATGGTACAGGAAAGCTATGTAAATATTAACGTTTCTGCGAATAGTACACTTATTATGCTAAGTTTATTTTCTGATACCTTTAAACGAGCAGCAATTCTTGTATAGACATTTATAAATAACTTATCTATTTACGCATCTATATATATATAAATATTGTTGTATTACTGTTTTGTTAAATTGTAATGCACAATAAATAATATATTATTATTATTTTTATCTCTCTTTCATCACGGGCCTATAAATCCCGGTCTTTTGATAGGCTTGCGCGGGGATACAGATCCAACACGTAGAGTCCCTTTGGAGAAATTTGCTGTTTTACACCTGCTGCAACCCATTCACGGGCACAAAAAATAGATTTCCGTGAACCGGTCCCAGCAGGCATATAGACTATAGAGGCTATTGGAGATTATATGGAAAAGACTAATGGGTTATGGTGATGAAGGTTGGATGGATAAGAGATGGAACTATAGAAAAGAGGTCCGGACACCTGCCATAACAATGATTTCTCTTTGCTATCGAGACAGGCGGTGACTCGCCGCCGACTAGAAATGCCGTCACAATAGACAGCCAGGGGCAACACCGGTGTAGGCGGCTCAGGAGTGTAGAGAGGTGTACACCGCTTTCTGCGCAGTGGCTTGACGGCCGCTGCACCAACTCGCGACTTACGCAAATTTACACTTCGACCCCTGGAGCGTATAGCTCTGACGACTCCTGGACGGCCAGTTAAGGCAAGCCAGAGCTGAGAGTCCTACGGGTCCCCTTGGGGTTCCACTCCGACCGACGAAGACACGCCGGAGGCGGGGACCCTGACCGACTCTCGGGAGCACTCGGGTCCGTGGGGTCGTTACTCCCCAACAGCTCGCCACAAGCTGCCCTGCGGCCTTATTATTATTATTATTAAATAATAAATAGAGTAACAAAATTAAAAGGACGTATATCCAAATGTGAAAGAATATCAACCGTTCTATTCAAACCATATTTTAGTAGTGTATCTAGAAGATAATTTAAAATGTAATATTAGGGTACAAAAGTTTTTGACAATCGAGAACCTGCTTGTTTGTTTTCTTTTTAAAAAGGAATTTCTACAAATTCTAAACGCAAATAAAGGTAACTTAGTTACACTACTCCATCTAAGCACTCAGCCAAATCAGTATTTCTCCAACTACATTCAAAATAACTAAACTATAATATTGAAATATCTCAAACAGTTACACTTCAATACGAAATACGCTCAATATTTTATCGCTTTATTTAGTTCTTAAACTCTGAAATTTGCGAAGAGTTCCATTCAGAAAATATACTGGATGCAAATTGGGTTTCGAGTGCAAATAGGGATGTGAATGCATGTAAGGACAAGTATAATTCTAAGTATAGTCACAGAATAAGTAATAGTACTACATACAGAAAGGCCACGACCACCCCCGCACTAATTCGAATTACCCCACCCCACTCGGCCGGATGACGTTTGCGGTATGCGTCGGTAGGCAAGAAGTAAGGCTGGCATTTATTGTTGTATTGCGCGTGTACAGACACCCGTACGCACACATAGGCACGGACAAAATATGTCAGATTGAGTTTTTGTATGCCGTGTCCACCCTGTGGTATAGTTCTAATTCTAGGCCTTTATATCTCTAGTAGTATAGATATATATATGCTTAATAATATTGTGAACTTGTGGAAAATAATTATTTTTGTTTATTATTCTGATCCTTTTTCATTTTTCTTTTTTTTTAATATCTATTTTTTTTTTTGTAATAAACTCTTTAATGCATGCTATTTTAATAAGATGTATTATTATACTGTTTTGAAAAAATAAGTCCACTTGAGTTTCTTACTTCTTCTCAGGAATGGTGTAGGGTTTGAACCAGTAGTCTATTTTTTTTCTCTCTCTTGATGATGTCAGACGATTCGAAAATGCTTATTAATAAGCTTACTTGAATAAATAATAGTTTGACAACAGTAATTGACATCATTGGCACAAAAAGTTAACCATGTACTACGTTTTATTATTTGACAGATAAATATGAATAAATATATGAAAGCGGTCTCCTCCCTACAAGACTTGAAGTTTTCAATTCCGTAAGAGGAAAGTTAGGCGGGAATTCTTCAGTTTAAAGCGAGATTTACAAGCCCCGAGATTCTTTCCCAGCTTCATCTGATTTTCTATTGACATTGGGTAATTTGCTTTGAATTGCTATTGTTTGGTTTATTGTTAAGGTTTGAAGTGAATTTGTTAACGATTTTATTAAAAGAACAATAGCCTCCCTAAAGTGAGAAAACTTACCTGAGATACGGGTTCGAATCCCGTACAAGTAAGGTAAATTTACCAGTGGATGACACTTAAGGAGCAATTTCATGCATTTTGACCAAAAACTAAGTAATTTTGAAACATATGGACTAAATGTGTATACAAATTTATAGATTGGTTCTTCCTTTATGTTTTTTTAATTATAAATTGTATATTACTAGGTACCTACATACACTGACAAAATACTACTATTCATAGTGTTTTATGTAGGTCTGAGACGGGTAGGTATAGTGCTTTTCTAAAACATGCAATGAAATAAACAAAAAAAAAATCAAAGTATTATTTTTTAATATTCATAGTATTGCATAGTGGCAGAATGTCATGACGCCTGTGCCACTTCATGTGGAATAGAATTAAAAAAGAGCACTTTGCCGGCACAGGCCTTCAAGATTTGTATTTAATTCCATTAACGACCTCTATTCCTAGTTACAACTGAAACGTCATACTTCGCAGCCTATTATAAGAAACATAACAACAATATTCCATTGGATGTTTGTAAAAATTTATGTATATAGGCGACCGTAGATACATTCTGAAATGCATGCAACATGTACATTGGATTTTCACCTTTACACCTTATATTATAATTGGAATAATTTTATTAATATTTCATATGCGAAATACGTAATTACAACGGCGTACGGTATCATTTTCCAATAACATACCACATTTACAAAAACATTTCGCGGAAATGTCAAAAAACCAAACCAAATTCACGCCAATTTGGGACATACAATCTCAGCAATTACTCTTATAATAGCGTGAATGCAAATGGAGATACGTCTTTCTGTGTTGTAAAGGGCAAAAATAGCCATTGGCTAGCGGTATGAATAAGTAAATCTTGCAAACGAGTAAAGCATTGATTTCACGGCAAATGTACTTTGATTGTGAGGATATGTATTATTAGTCGTAATTATTGTGTTGGCAGAAATAGAAATAGAGTAATAAAGACATTATAATTGAGATTGAAATATGGAAACAATTATAAGACTTCCAGGGATTGCATACCGGTATTTTCTCCATACAAAATAACGGGTCCTTTTTAGTATATACACCGTGTTTTTATTTATTTCCGTTAAATTGGACAGGTTACTTGGGACATTAAAAGAAGTTGACTGGTATATCGGCTTTTGTTAATTTCTTAAAAATTTTTTTTTTCTTTTTATACATAATAATTGTAATGGCAAGTGTGAGAGAACCTTAAGAATAAGATCTCAGGTGACTGACGGCACACGTCAAAATAAGTAACATTAGGATGTAATAAAGGTTGCAGTACACTTGTTCACTCATTAATCTTATTTTTTTAATAACTCAATAACAGTAAGAGGTAAGACACTAGTTTCTTAGAGAAATTGATTACTTTTGACCTAAATAAGCTTCCCTGTAATTTAACGGAAATCAATAAAAACACGGTGTATATATTTTTTTGTTTGAATGAGTCTTATGAGAGTTTTGTGTTTAAAGTTTCTTTTTCGTTCTTCGGTATATAAATGTGAGTGAGCTTAGTAAAACGTCCAACTTCGTCGTTTGCCATTAAGCCGCTTTGTCAGTTTATTCATATGAAGATACAAGGAAATCTAGTCTTTATGGTAAGCGACAAAGTGGGACGGGATGTTTAACTAAAAAGTAACAAAAATTGTTTCCCGAAGTAGAGTAAAATCAGCTATTTTATTATTTCCTAAAAACGAATCAGTTCGAAATAATTTTCTTCATCAGCATCAATTTTCTTAAAATAAAAGTAAAAATTACAAGAACCCTTAAAAATGTGTAAAATTTGAAGCCTACTTAAACGCATCTCTTAATTAATATAAAATAAACGGTTACAACGTCTAAATTCGAAATTTAAAATTAACATTCATTTTTAAGACAAAACTTGCTTATTTTTCAAGAAATCCTTCCTTAAATTAAGCTCTACTGAGTAAAGAATAAAGTATACTTTCGTTTAAATTTAAAAAGAGAAAAGATATTTTGTAAATAGAACCTCAAGTGCCACTTTCGTGGAAAAGTGCCACTCCGACGGGTAGTTAGTTCGGAAAATTGAGGCACCTAAAATGTATGAGTATGCTTTGCCGCCAGATGCCACTATTTTTGCGCAAACTCTAGCAGAAAAGTTCGCATTCACAAAAAATGTGCGTATTTTCTAGTAGGAAACCTGTTCTGTTTTTCATGTTCTAAATAGGATTTTTCAAAAGCCTTTTCAGAACTAACCGGTAAGAAGTATATTTTTAAGTGGTGTAGTTTACGTAAACATTTTAATGGAAAACGAAACGTGACGAAGTATTACAGTTAGCTTGATTTTATACTCTGTTTGGTTTGGTGTTTAAAAAACAATCTTGCAGTATCTTTTTATTGAAAAATGCATACAATAATCCAAACTATGTACTTAATGAATCAAAAACAATGTAAATCACTCTATTTCCTTGTTATGTATATGCTAAAACTTATTTCCTATTCGTAGTTTTCAATAAAAAGATACTGCAAGATTTACCATTTTTTAAACAACAAAACAACAGAGTGAAGATACTTCAGTGTTTAAATGAATTCACAATTTCTAAAAATCTGTACATTCGAATAAAGTTTCAAGTCAAAGGCAAAAATATGCCTACACTTGTTTACTTATGTCTTGAGCATACTGCCGTCTTAAGAAGAAAAACCATAAGTGACATTTTTTGCTAAATTGAGTTATTACTAGCCTCGGAATCAGGAAAAAAAATAGAATTTTTCTATCTGACAGTTATTTCTGTATGTCCTACAGATGCCGATTTAGACAAGCATAAGTCCACGTTTTTTTAGCGAAATTACTTCCGTTTTGAAACAGAAACACCATAAGAACATATTCATAGGCAGAAAAGACTTAAGTGGCGACTTATGGTCTTTGATATTTTATCCCGAATTGGACTCCAACATTGATATCAGAAGAAGAAAAATCATATTTGTATATCGTTTAAAAGTACTAAGTAAAAAACCCACAAGTTGTCAGGAATGTTGTCGCTTTATCATGTATATTTTTTATTAATCACAAGTCTCCGAAACAGAAAAATCATAAGTTGGCAAGTTAAGTTTTTTCTTTCTCTTAGGGCTTGTTCTTATACTTTTTTTGCTTAGTGTCAGCCGCTTAAATATGAACTTAAGGTTTATTTCTCATACGTTGTTGTAACTTATGCTTTATTAGGCTAGTAGTAGCCCCCCGATTGCCTCTCGCCCTACGTCATTAGGCTCAGAAGGTGCTTTCCTGTGAAATAGTTTGCGCGTAGTTTGGCACATTGTCGTTGTACGTAATTCAGCACCATCTTTATAATATACGAGAAGTGTCTTGCATTGAATGCAAGTACATCTATAATATTACGGTTTTAAAAACAGACTCCACGGAGGACCGAAGCTTCGCTCCGGGGGCCCGAGAAGCTCCTATCCCAGTAATTTTGGGCGAAGTCGAAGGGCACGTCGCGTGAGGGCCGAAACATTACCGGAACCAATGTTAATCTATGTTGACCTAGTCCGAAGGGCGAGTTCCAGGGTGGAAGGCCTTCACTTCGAGGGTGCATGTCACTTGCGAGTACGTAAAGCGAAGCCGATGGCCATGCTTCTTCAATTATCCCAGCATCTAAATAAGCCGACATCTGCGATGGACCCAAGGCCCGATCGGGGAGCCCACAAGGTACAACCGTCCTTAACTGTCTTTATAAAAAAACCGGCCAAGTGCGAGTCGGACTCGCGCGCAAAGGGTTCCGTACCATTATCAATTTATTATTTAAAAAATACAGTTAAATCAACCTACCTCAAAAACTATAGGAGATAATTTTATCAAACCAAAAATCGTTGATAGAGTTTATTAATGTGCATAACATATATTTTTTTCAGAATTTTATATCGCGTAGTTTAAAAAATAGAGGGGGGGACACATTTTTCAGACTTTGAGACCTGATATCTCGAAAAGGATTTGCTTAAATAAAAATGTGATGTATAAACCTTGATATCATTTTCAAAGACCTTTCTATTAATACCCCACACGCTTATGTACAACTAAAAAAAAAATTCTATCCCTCAGTTACATGTATGGAGGGCCCCCACCCCAATGGTTTTTTTACAATTTAGTATCACATTCCTGTAGCGGTTCATACAACACATATCCTTACCAAATTTCGTTACTGTAGCATTTATAGTTTCCGAGTAAATTGGCTGTGACAGACGGACAGACGGACAGACGGACATGACGAATCTATAAGGGTTCCGTTTTTGCCATTTTGGCTACGGAACCCTAAAAATAAAAAAATCGAACCGGCTGCTGATCTGACAGCAGAACGGCTAAATCTTGCTTTTAGTGTTCCTCTTCAGCCGCACCACATCGTCTGCCTAAGCTCGATTTTTAGTGGCGATTTGGTACCTATCATCACTACTTTAATGTATTTTTAAATAAATTTATTCCATTTAACAGCAGAATGAAATTTGGCCAACATAAAATGTTATATAAAATAAATAATAACATTATTATTTTATTAAACGTAAACGTCTCTTAATATCGATTTTAACAAGGAAAAACTACTTGAACATAAAGTGTATAACCTTAGTTTTATGGTACTTTATCCATTGATGTCGAAAAAATTGTCCTTGCCTCTAATTCTATCTTCTGTAGGAGTTTTTTTTAAACAAACATCCTTTGCTCATTATATTTCATATTCTTGTCCATTGGACTATTGGTAGGTACTGTGACAATAATAGTTACCTACTTTGCTAAAAATGTTTAGCTGAAGTTACCAATAACTCGTTCACCGAGACATCCGTTACTGCAAAAAGCAGTGTTTTTTTACATTTTTTGACTTAATGACGAAGTCACATTTTCATAGTTGGTTACTTTTATTTTCGGTGTTGGTAGGCTTATTCTTTTTTAAAGTTTCGCGATGCCCATGCTTTAAGGATATTTTTTATCAATATTATTGTTATATTTAGATGTCCTTTTGAACTCTCTGTTCGATTTTGTACCTGTGAAATCTTGCCTAATTAAAAAAATAAATAGAATTATTGTCGATTTTGGCCATAGCAAATGTGTCCTGTGGAAAATATATGCAATTTTGCAACATTGTTTTACTTAATTGACCATAATTTCTAAAGAAAGATGCTAAAACACACAAAACTTCCCAAATGAATTAACAAATGTATCCAAATTAATTTAGCATTGAGATACACTTTGAATTTAATTTTGTAATTTTGTAACTTCGTCAAAATCAGTCTTGCTTTCATTCCGCATACGTTACTCCATGTTTTATTAATCCCTGCTATTATTATAAAAGTCAGAATTTGATTCTGTTTACTAAATAAATAAAACACAAGTACCCTGTTGTGTTTTTTCTGTTTCTGGACCGATTAGAAACGTAAGCATAAGCGTGTACTTATGGTTTTTTTTCTTAGACCTCATAAGACAAAACTAACGGAAAAAACATAAGTGGGCACTTGTGTTATTTCATGTTAGTACTTCTATTATGTTACTACTTACTTTACGACGTAGAAACAGTTTTTTCTAAATAACTAATTTAAATAAATATAAAATGGAATACTATGCAATGCATAAAATATTTACAATATTGTTTTATTCATAAACAAAAGTTTCCACCTTATATTTCGAATTTAAGTTATGTTGGCTGACGTGCAAAGTTTTTTGGCTTTTTCTCGAAACTAACTTTTTGGCATTTATGGTTTTTTTCGTTAAGACGGCAGATAAGGTCTAAAATCGTATACATATTTACAAGCGACCCGCCCCGGCTGCGCACGGGTACTAAATATACCTACCTACATAAAAACCGTCCTCTTGAATTACTCTACCTATTAAAAAAATCTCATCAAAATCCGTTGCGTAGTTTTAAAGATTTAAGCGTACAAATGGACATAGGGACAGAAAAAGTGACTTTATTTTATACTATGTAGTGATGCCCTTGGCTGTACATTATTACTACAAGATTTTTTGAAATGTTGATAATTCTGCCGTGTGGTGACGGCAGGTTATTATACAGAATATAAAATTTCAGCAATAAAATTGCTTGAAACCTAGTATAAAACAGTGCAGTTTTTAGAATGATTAATGTTAGTATTTGAGATCTTCAGTCTAGAATTCTAGACCAAATGACAAACTATTTGTCATTCAAACATTAGGTTTCAGGCAATTTATTTGTCTTGTACAATATAAAGAAAAATGCCTAGAATTTATGAGCTGACTGTTTTAGACAATTTTGTTAGCATTGTTAATATTTTTCGGTTGAATTGAGTTCTTTACGTTACTTGTTATCTGAGAAAACTGCTATATTTACTTTGGAATTCATATTTTGATAAAAATGTCTTATTTCAGTTTTCTTTCTGTATTCATCATTAAAAAATACCTTTTTATTTTTTTGTACAATTGTAGCGAAATACCGATTTGAATTTAGAATACTAAACAGTTTTAAAGTTTATAGTTTTGAGGCTTGTATTGTGGGTGTTAAATGACGATAATTATAATCTTATGTAAAACCGAGGGAGAAGTATTTGTGATATTAACACAAGTAAATTTATTACATTATTCGTATTTTTTTCAAACTTGGTAATTAAGTAAGTAATTGTAACTAGTCTAGACATGTACATAATAAAACAATATGGAACCGAAACAAACGATTTCAGTTCAATTAAATAGGTAGGTAGTTTTTTTCAATTCTATTCAATTACGACACCCACAGGAAGAGTTAAGCTGGCGAGAAATATATATTCTTACTGCCGGCACACGAAAAAAACATCAGTATTCTGAAAATAATTTCAATGGATTCATTTTTCAATAATCCTACAAAAGCAAAAGAGAATTCGGGTAGAAAATATTGCATATGAATCTTCAGTTTTTCGGAAAAAATATGTAAGCCCTGACGTAGAGTTTTTGTGAAAGCAAAAACTTATATTTTCATGTTTTCACTATTACGAATATAAAAGATTTATTGGGGATTTTCTCGGGATTTTCGAATGAAATTTTGGCTCAAAATGAAAATTTCGTTGAAATAATAATCAAACTAATGAACAGGGCATTGCGTATTTTCAAGGAAACTAAAATAATTAATATTACCAATGAATTTGTCAAGTTTATTCAAATTTTTATAAACGAACGTTAGGTAAATTAAAATACCTCAATTTTATTCAGGGTTGTAACGACAATAAAGCACTAAATTTCAAGTTAATTTTATAAAATACATTACGATATAAAGACGCCGATTAAGCTTAAATTCCTAAAGATATAAATTAGGGGTAGCAGTGACTATTTTGGTGCTATTCTTGGTTGTAGTGCCTTCGTATCTCTACCATGGTAGCCAAAAATATGTCAAGCATTTTCTACAGAGGTGTGGCCGGATTGGTGGGGCGTCTGGCGCATGCATGCATGCATCATCCTATGATAGCCCACCGCAGGACGTAGGCCTCTACTATTAACTATGCTATACGCATTAGGAGGTAAATGCCCATAATCGCCACGCTGGGCAAGCGGTTTGGCGGTCGCAGTAATGTGTCCACTATGATGACGCTGCTGCCCATTATCAATCTTTTATCAAATAGTGGTCAGTGACACTTCAATCCCTTAGTCGACTCTTACGACACCCGCAGGAGTTGGGGTGGTGACAAATGTATTCTTACTGCCGTCACCACACGACCGACTCACTTGATGGAAAAAAGCCGTATTCAAAGTAAACGAAAGGTGATAATAACATTTCAATTGTGCTTACTTCTTTGTTTTTTGTTTCAGGTATGTTAGAGTTGCTGGATCGAGTTCAGTACAAATAAATCATCATTATAATTTTGAGCGGAATCATGGCTTGACAAAAGCCTCCCCAAGGATCTCCGCAACGAGCGGTAACTCGCCAACTTCAACTAACGGTTTTCCGCATTCCATTATCCACGACATATCCTCTTTGACAACACTAATATATTATCTGCCACAATCCGTACTCTTAATAGAGAACACATTAGGAATAAGTACAGTCGAGTTCATAAAGATGTGTACAAATTTTTACTTAATATATTGGGATAAGGTGCAAAATTTTATAGATATTTATGAACTCGACTTCACATCGAATACAATCACGGCAAGGGAACAAAATGTACTGATAAATACTCAAAGAAATGCCCTCACCGTGACTCAAACCCTAGACCTCCAGCTTTGCAATGAATGCCGTCGAAAATAGACGCTGCAAAATGTTTAGATCAATCTTTGCTAATTGCGAGTATGTTTATTAAGGACTAATTACTAAAAACTAGAGATGACTTTGTGCATTCGTATCCAATAGCATACAATCCTCAGTGAGCGAGTTACACTCGCTCATTTTCAACGACAATATAAAACAATACTTTTGACAGAATAAAAAACAATAAACTACCTTTTTCACCAGGAAAGTTACCATTTCAATTGTTCACGAACTTTCAGCACAATAATTGAATTGTATGAAATTGTTACAATCCGAGCAACGGAAGCATTGCAGGGAATTTAAAAAGTGTAACTGTAAATGGGTCACAGTTACAATGTAATATACAGAGTGTGTATTTTACACGGACGAATAATTAATCCAGCTATATTATCTGATCCTACGAATCGTATAAGATAATCATTTCGTTAAATTTTGTTGTTAATTAGGTGTAATGATTTTTCTAGGTGCAACCCAGCAGCAATGTATGCCGTCCAACCTGACATAAGACTAGTATGACGTTTAGCTACTTATGTCGACGTTAATCAATGTGGCTACCAGTGAATGCAATACATAGCGTGCTCAATTATTTTATATGAAAAAACAAATACCTTCATTTCCTAAAGAAATTTAAGTGAACAGGTTCCCTAGGTCCTATAGTAATCGCCACTAAAATATTCTCCCGTATCAAATACACAAGCTGTAGTTACCTACCTTTGATATCATCTCGTCATCAGCCTATGTTAGTCCATTGCTGGACGTAGGCCTCTCCTACTAACGCATTAGGAGGTAAATGCCCATAGTCGCCGCGCTGGGCAAGCGGATTAGCGATCGCAGTAATGTGTCCACTAAAATGACGGCTGCCCATCATCAATCGTTTATGAAATAATGGTCAGAGAGACATCAATCCCTTAGGCACCCGACAGCGTTGGTGGTTGGGATACATAACTTTGGTTTTGATGGTGTGGCTCATGTAACACCCTGTATCACTCTAGTTTCCATGGAAACGTCTTGTGTCGAAGATATAAATTTGGACTCGTTTGTCTGCATTCGTAAGGTGAATGGGGTAATAGACACAAGGTTCGTGTCTTCGTGACACACGGATTTGAAGGATACGAAATGCTCTATGTTAGTATTTTCACTTTTGGGCGCACAAGTGGAACTATTAGGGAAACATAATAAGTATAATCTTTCAAATAAAAAAATGTTCATATGGATGTCGATGGAATAGTCGGTATTTCATTAAACACTAAAGTTAATTTTTGCTCCCGTCGTCCGGGCTTTGGTTAAAATAGTGGACCCTAGTAAAGTTACTGGACCATTAATTAATGGGTGGTTTTACGGGACCAATATTTTATCAAATTATTTTTGCCAACCATCATTTGGTCAAATTTATATGGCGGTAACAAAGGAGCAAATCCAAAAAAACCGGCCAAGTGCGAGTCGGACTCGCGCGCAAAGGGTTCCGTACCATTATCAATTTATTATTTTAAAAAAATAGTTAAATCAACCTACCTCAAAAACTATAGGAGATAATTTAATCAAACCAAAAATCGTTGACAGTTTTTATTAATAAGCACAATATTTTTTTATTTTATATCGCGTATATTGATTTAAACTTTCAAGATTGTCACTCATATTTTAAAAACAAACGGGTCTTAATCACGTAAACATACGTTTAATTATATCCTGACGTTTCGGGCATGACGTTACACCCGTGGTCGCAGGCAGACGCCTATATCGCGTAGTTTAAAAATAGAGGGGGGGACACATTTTTCACACTTTGAGAGCTGATATCTCGAAAACGATTTGCTTAAATAAAAATTAGATTTATAAACCTTCATATCATTTTCAAAGACCTTTCTATTAATACCCCACACGCTTATATACAACTAAAAAAAATTTCTATCCCTCAGTTACATGTATGGAGGGCCCCCACCCCAATGGTTTTTTTACAATTTAGTATCATAATCCAGTAGCGGTTTATACAATACATATCCTTACCAAATTTCGTTACTGTAGTATTTATAGTTTCCGAGTAAATTGGCTGTGACAGACGGACAGAATCTATAAGGGTTCCGTTTTTGCCATTTTGGCTACGGAACCCTAAAAATTAAAATTTTGGGACATTTTTTTCTATGAATCAAAACACTTCGTGATTCTGAGAAGAAATAATCCGAATTCAACCCAAAAATTCAAAATTATGAAAATGAACAGATATAAAAAGAACTCAGAAACAAATGGGCTTCATTTATTTCCAAGAGCAATGTGTCTCAAGAATGCCGCGAGCGCCACTTTCCCTGAAAACAACATTTTTGATAGTGTCATTCCTTACGATGGAAGGTCCGCTGGGGACTCGTCACTTTTACTGTTTGGGTCACGTGGTAAATGAAGCCAGGACTGTGGCAAAACAGTAAAGTCTCAAACTGTTTCAATTCTTTTATATAAAATAAAATAAAAATTGCGTATGTATTCGTAATTCCAGTGGATGTAAATAATTAAGGATTGAATAGAAACTATTGCAAATATACTGGAACGAAACAAATTTACAAAATATTTCTAGGAAATAAGGAATTAATTATAATCAGACTATATCAATGTGTCCCTGATTTTTGCAATATTTACAGATACAATCGGGCATTATTTATTTACAAGGGTAATGTGTGAATGCCGTGAGCCTAACTTTTGCGGTAAAGGTTTTGTAAAAATTATGCTACGTAAATTATTCAAAAATGCATGTAGTCCATCTTTGTTCGTGGCACATAAAGAAAAGGCTTATTAACACCAGAAAAATGCATGATAAGGTGAGTGGGGTCTGATGATGAGATCTTGGAGAAATCGAGGTATCTCTTCAAATGTTATAGGTTATAGATACATGTATGGCGCTTTTGGTAATGTTCATTCATTTACAAGAGTTTGCATTCAGAAAGTAGGATTTGATGATAGGATACCAATGATGGAATCCACAGATGATAGGATCTTGGTCTAGAATCAGTTGGCGTTGTTTTTAAATTTTTATTGAAGTCTGTTTAAAATGAAAACATCATCATCATCATCAGCCCATTGCATCAGTCCACTGCTGAACATAGGCCTCCCCCAAGGTACGCCACAGAGTTCGGTCTTCTGCTTTATGCATCCAGTTTCTGCCAGCCCCCTATGCAAATCATTCCACCATCTAGCCGGAGGGCGTCCCACGCTACGTTTACCAAGACGGGGTCTCCACTCCAGAACACGCTTGCTCCAGCGGTTATCGGTTCTGCGACATACGTGGCCAGCCCATTGCCACTTTAACCTACTAACTTTCAGAGCTATGACAGTCACCTTGGTTCTCTGGCGAATCATTTCGTTTCGAATGAAAACATGCCAGATCAAAAAGTTCATTCAGAAATTATAATATCTCCGTCTAAGTAAAACCTTATAAAACAACTTTTCCAGGTAAAAGATTTCTAAGAAACTACAGTCACGTTATATTTGCTCAACGAGTGCTTTTTTAATAAAATTCAATTTGCAGTCGTTTAAAAGACAACTGCAGTTTGTTCGCAATTCAATTGTGTCGCGGCGCAATTTGTGCTCACTTTGTTTCAAAATGTTTTAGTTGTGTGTTGAAATCAAAATAATCTAAAAGGTTCGCTTGCCTTTATAACAACAATTTTACTGTATTATACTATAATTAATGTAGTGATTGCACAATTATCACTTTTATATACGTAAACATTTTTTTGCATCTATTTGGAAAATAGTTGTTATTTGTATATTTATTTATCACACATATTTTGTTGATTGATCCCATTTCAATTTGGTCCCATTCTGGCAATGGCATCCATGTGAAAAAAAATATTTTTTTAACCGACTTGAAAACAAACTGAAATGATTCCGTTGCTACCAAGTCGGGCTGTGATTATGACGTGGAGAAATTGTTTAAGTCGGGTTTTTAATAGTATTTTACGCAACTCTTGTTTAAGAGAGGTTAAAAAAGGTGAGTGGCGTGGGTAACTAACTAACAATTTGAGGCGAAGCCGAAAATTGTTATTAAAGACGTCACGACCATCTTTTTACTCAATTAAACAATGTTGCATACAATACTTTTTCTACGACCACACATTTATTTTTAAGTAAAATTGTAAATTTGAGAGAAATTCTTAGTCAAACTCAATTTTATTAATCATCATCATCAAGGTCGGGCGGGAGACGTCAAAATTAAAAAGAAAGCTCCTCTATGGTTTACTGTTCGTCAGATTTTTTTTCTTGAATTAGGTTGGCAGCCATGCGTTTCAAGTCTTGTATACACGAGGTGTCTTAAAATGCAAAAAACGCACTGCTTGTAAACCCGAATGCGTTTATAGGGAATAGAAAATATAGACTTATCTTGACAGTATTCTTCACTTCAGTTATCTTTGTAAGGTAGGGGCTTAATTGTGTGTTCACGACCATATAAATGACAAAAAAAGTACGGGAGTAGAAAAAATCTTTAATTTGGTTATTACAATAGTTTCAAGGATTCGTCGCATATTTTTATTTTTTACATTGGCTTTCTCTGAAGTGTCCTTGTCTCTAGATTGAAATAAAGTACCAAATTAACGATTTAGACTAGACCGTATCAACCCAGGCTAGGTTACCCGGTTTGTTATCCACAGCATGACGTCAAACTCGCTCAAGTGTTTAGTCCGGTACAGTCTACCGTGAGTCTCTTACCCTGTCCTTGTTTACCGAAACATCTAAGACGGGCTTAGCAATAGGGATCAAAACCATAAATCTTCCTTTACACCAGGGGGCGTTGCTGCTACAGCTTACAAAACAGCAAGATGCTTCTGCAATCGTATACGATAAGCGATAAGTCACGTGACTGTAATCACATCACATCATCAGCCTACGTTAGTCTACTACTGCTGGACGTAGGCCTCTCCTATCAACTATGCGTATAGACGCATTAGAAGGTAAATGCCCATAATCGCCACGCTGGGCAAGCGGATTGGCAATCGCATTAATGTGTCCACTATGATGACGCTGCCCATCATTAATCTTTTATCAAAAAATAGTCAGTGACACTTCAATCCATTAGTCGACTCTTACGACACCTGCAGCAGGAGTTGGGGTGACAAATGTATTCTTACTGCCGTCACTACATGGATACCAGTTGATGCGCAGGATGTTTTTGTATTTGCGTTGAATTTAAGGGAAGTTTATTAGGTCTAGTATAATTAATAAGATGGGTGTCGTAAGAGTCGACTAACGGATTTGAAGTGTTATTTACCATTTATTTTTTAAAGATGGGTAACATTTTTTGCATTTAGGGTTATCGACCATTCTTTGATACAAGATTGATGACGGGCAGCAGCATCATCAATAGTAGACACATTACTGCGATCGCCAACCTGCTTGCCCAGCGTGGAAATTGTGGGCATTTACCTCCTACTGCGTCCTAATGCTTAGGTAATAAGAGAAGCCTTTGTCCAGCAGTGGACTGCTATATCAACTGGACGCTCTGTATGTATAAGCTGTGTGCTACAATTTGCTTAGTATTCAGAGGGCGGCGGTCGTTTTATTTATCGGTGACGGAACAACTACACTACCAGGCCTCTACAGCTATGGGATCTTATAAACTGCCCAGATACACAGAATAAATACACAGTGCTAATTTTCAAACGGATCAGTCATACATTTACACTATATGCGACGTACACACAGTTCTATTTTTGAAACAGACTACTCATAAATGTATGATATATGTGATGTTATCTTTCAAAAGGATTATTATAGACCTTCACCAGGTCATCAGTTTATCTTGTGGGGGGCCTACCCACGCTACGCCTTCTAGTACGTGGCCACCTCTTGAGAACCTTTCCATCCCAATGGTCCTCGGTTCTACGTGCAATATATCCCGCCCACTGCCACTTCAGTTCAGCGATTCGGAGAGCTAAATGTGTTACTTTGGTTCTGCTGCGGATGGTCTCATTTCTAATACGATCTCGCAGAGATACTCCCAGCATAGCCCTCTCCATTGCCCTTTGGGTGACTTTAAGTCTTCTTATGAGGCCCATCGTAAGCGACCACGTTTCAGTATCGTATGTCAACACTGGCAACATTGATCAAAGATTTTCGTCTTCAAGTCAAAAATCCTAACTATAGGTGCGACTGCGACCGTATTAATGCTAAAAATCAGTGACGGTCCATGGCCATAGTGACCAAAAAATCACCTATGCGCTGCCTACCCTGAGGACTTAGACGGATTGCCTCTATGCCAGTAATTACACCGTAATCTTACCCCCAAACCGAAACACAGCAGTGCAAACACTGCTATTGAGCGGCAAGTTAACAGGTAAGACGGTGGTAGCTATCCGGGCGGACCCTGCACGAGGTCCTACCGCCAGCAAAATACGCATCGATGTTAGTGGATAATTAACGAGAATAGCCACATTAACACGTGACATCTGACATGTATGACACATGACTGCGATTCCGTACTGTCACCGTTTTTTGAGCGGTGCGGCCGCACATATATTTGGGATTTTGGGCTTGAAGACGAAAGTCTTTGATCAGTGTTGTTAGTGATGACAAGTCAAATTTGTAAGCTGAATTTCTCTATTCTCAAGAAACAGTCATTTCCTTAAATAACCACATCAGTAAGAGTATACGAGTAATCTACTCCTTACCTCGGGTATGTCATAAATCGTTAGCGGGGGAGTCATTCCGCTTACGCTTATGGAGAACGTGGGATGAGAGATAGCGGCCGCGGGTTTTCAGTACTATTGGTAGGCGCTTTAACCGTGACAAGAAACGCAAAACTGATGATGCAAGCCGAAAGCAGATTACTGATGAGTTTGCTTGGGTTTACTAATAATCATCATCATCAACAGCCCGTTGCAGTCCACTGCCGGACATAGGCCTCCCCCAAGTTACGCTACATAGCTCGGTCTGCTGTTTTATGCATCCAGTTTCAGCCAGCCACCTTATGCAAATCATCCCGCCATCTAGCCCGAGGGCGTCCCACGCTACGTTTACTAATATATTCATAGTTTCATTTGGCAGAATCATCACATGGGAAATCAACGTTAGGCAAAAGAATATTTTAATAATTATTGTGTTCCAACCCAACCTAACTTAGTTGATAATTCGGCCAAATGAAAATTGGCAAACAATAATTTCGTAAATGTTGGTATGCCAAGTGCGAAAACTTCGCTGGCGCCTTACTCATATTTGAAAAAATTAAATTATGCAAAAATGCAGGATACTGTTTTCTTGTTATTTCAATTGAATTCTTCTTCTTCTACTCAAAAGCCTGGCACTTGACGGTGGAGTAAACTCCATTCCGTTCGTTGAGCTGCTAATGTTTTGATTTCCTGATCCGACACTACATTAATTTTCTCCTTCACTTGATCCAAAAATGCTCGCTTTGGTCTCCGTCGGCCCCTCTTCTCATCTTTTTTTTTTTTTTTTTTTTTTTTATTTATTTATCAATTACAGTTTCAATTGAATAGTGAAGCAAAAAACGCTGTTGACACACGAATACTGACAGTTACTCAGCGCTTACAAGACATTTGACATTTGTTAAAACGGCCTCCCTAGCTCAGTCAGTAGTGATCCTGCTTACGAGGCTGGAAGTTGTTTTGAATGTATTTAAATATTTACAATCATGAATCTATCTATTATTAATATAGTGTCGCTTAGTACCCAAAACCCAAGCCTTAATTGAGCTTACTGTGAGTCTAGGTTAATTTGTATAAGAATATCCCCTAATATAAATGAAGAAGACATGTTTCAGAGAGCCTAGGTCTCCATTATCAATCACTGAGCCTGTGTTGATGCGGTGAGCTCATTACTTGATAATAGAGACCTAATAGGCTCTCTGAAACTTGTCACGCGTAGTGACGTGAGTTTAACTATTTAATCTAGACCTTTTACATCTCTAAATCTTAATTTCTCTTTATTCTGACAACTAGAGGACCTTTATATCTCTAGTAGTATAGATATAGATACTTAATAATATTGTGAACTTGTACAATAATAATTATTTTGTTTAATATTATGATCCTTTATTTTTTTCTCTCTTTTATAAAAATGTCTATAATATTTTTTTTTAATGTTATACATTCTTTAATGCATGTTATTTTGATAAGATGTATTATTATACTGTTTTGAAAAAATAAGTCCACCTGAGTTTCTTACTGGTTCTTCTCAGGAACGGTGTAGGGTTTGAACCAGTAGTAGATTTTTTCTCTTTCTTGATAATGTCAGACGATTCGAAAATGCTTATTAATAAGCTTACTTGAATAAAGAATAGTTTGACTTGACTTAACTTAATTGTATTTACAGTTATTATTTCACGAAAGTTTTAATTTAAAGAATATTCCCTGTTATTAATATCAAGCCGTGTGCTTGTTTATCGCAGTCAGAACAAAATCGCTTTAAGTTCTTCGCTTGCACGCTATTGCTTACCGTCTCTCGCTTAATTGAAGAATTATTGCGAGCCCTTCAACAAATTTGATTACAAGGAAGAAAGCAAGATGGCGTATTTGCTACATTGGTTTACGGGATTGCTTTTTGGAGCTTCTTAACCCAGATAACTTCACTCTCAGCCTATCACAGTCCACTGCTGGACGTAGCCTCTCCTATTAACTATGCGTATAGATGCATTAGGAGGTAAATGCCCATAAACGCCACGCTAGATTGGCAATCACAGTAATGAGTCCACTGTTCCAAATCACGAACGAATTCATATCATCATAATTATCATCATGTCAGCCGAAAGACGTCCACTGCTGAACATAGGCCTCCCCCAAATATTGCCACAATGACCGATCCTGTGCCACCCGTATCCAGCGGACTCCTCCGACCTTCACCAGGTCATCAGTCCACCTTGTGGGGGGCCTACCCACGCTGCGCCACGGCCGCCACTCGAGAACCTTCCCGCCCCAACGGTCATCGGTTCGACGCGCAATGTGCCCCGCCCACTGCCACTTCAGTTTAGCGATTCGGAGAGCTACTTCGGTTACTTTGGTTCTGCTGCGGATGGTCTCATTTTTAATCCGATCTCGCAGGGAGACTCCTAGCATAGCCCTCTCCATTGCCCTTTGGGTGACTTTGAGTCTTCTTATGAGGCCCGTTGTAAGCGACCACGTTTCAGTCCCGTATGTCATCACTGGCAACACACACTGATCAAAGATTTTCGTTTTCAAACTCATGTGTTAAATATAAATCCAGCGAAAACTAAAGTGGCTACTATAACTTAAATAACAGCCAACTAAAGTTTCAAACTCACAACTTTCCAGTGACACTTATGCAGAATTTTTCTGTTAAGCTTTGCGAAGTTAAATTTGTGCGGCGAACTGTACATAAAGGAAAGCTTTTACATGTACAACTTTTTACGAATTAGTACAGTCAAGTGCAAAAATAAGTATCGAAAGAATCCGCTCATAAATATGTTACGACGTTCTTATTACACAGAATTAGAGTGCACTGGGATATATTTTTGAACATTTTTGCGAACACCTTATTTTGTCTTTGACTGTACTAAGTATTAGCGGTTTCCGTCGTATGGTGACGGTAGTAAGAATACATTTGTCACCACCCCAAATCCTCCTGCGGGTGTCGTAAGAATCAACTAAGGGATTGAAGTGTCACTGACCATTATTTGATAAAAGATTGATGATGGGCAGCAGCGTCATCATAGTGGACACATTACTGCGATCGCCAATCCGCTTGCCCAGCGTGGCGATTATGGGCATTTACCTCCTAATGCGTCCATATGCATAGTTAATAGGAGAGGCCTACGTCCAGCAGTGGACTATCATAGGCTGATGATGATTATAAGCGGTTTCCGTATCAAACCTCGTACCACCCAGAGGTCTATTAAAAGATCTCAAACAAAAGAAATTCCATTAGTTATATTTCCTACTAGTTTTTATTGGCAGCCTTCATAGCCTAGTTGGTAGTGACCCTGTCTACAAATCTGGAGATCCCGGGTTCGAATCCCACCGAGGGCAGTATTTGTGTATTTATTTATTATCACAAATATTTGTCCCTTCATCGTGCCTGTCTATGTGTTTAAGTAAATATGTATCTATCTATTACATATATCGTCGTTAGTACCCACATCACAAGCCTTAAAATGGAGTTTACGTTGGACTAGGTCAATTTGTCTAAAGGTGGATTTAGACCAAACGAGCGAATACTCATTCTATCCCCCACTCTACGAAATCAACGAATTTTGACGGATCACATTTTGTGTATTAGGTAACGAACGAATTTTTTGGGGTGGGAGATAGAAAGAGCATTCGCTCGTTTGGTCTAAATCCACCTTATGATGTCCCAAGATGTGTGTATATTGTTTGATTACGGTAAGCTAAATTAAAGCTTTCTCCTATTACAACCATGTACATTTCTATTTCGCCACACGGAACAAGAAAAACCGTGATATATATTCACCAAGTTCCATCATTCTGTCAGACGCAATAAAAAACACAATATATCATACTAATGGTGGCTGAATTATCATTATAATAGGGTGATGCGTATAACCGGGTCAGGACTAACGCATAAAGAAACGGAATAAACAAAATACACAAAAAGTACGATCAGTAGTAGCCGTACCATAATCTGTCGGGATAAACAGCATCTAATCGACAGAGACAAAGAGAGGAATGCATTGCTACTTAGGATTAAACAAATCTGATAAAATATGACAATAATCGCCGGTTGACAACGAAAACTCACTAAGTAACAAATACCTACTTGAAATAGAGATCGTATCTAAGTTCCGATTCAATACTGATAAGAGGTTGCGAAGAGTAGTGACAGTTTTTATAGTGAGTTTTGGTTGTCAGCCGACTATATATGTGCTTTTCATCAAAAATCCATGATAAAAAAAATATGTCCTCATTATTTTTACAAATCATTGTGATATTTCGTTATTTAGATCAACTTTAGTGAAAAAGAAGACCTTTGAAAACCTTAAAAAAACATTATATCGATAAAATTGTCTCCAATCATTCTTCCGTATTAGAAAACATAGTCGCGAGTCATTCTTCGAGGATTTTGAACTGTAATTTCAAATACATTATAAGAAAATTTTAAATCGTAAACATAATATATTATATCTCTACAAACTAAGTGATCAAAAAATCTATATTTTTTAGATAATAAAACAGTAGGAAGTCAGAATATTTATTATATACCTACACAATAACACAACCTACAAAGCCACGTATCATTCCACGAAACTCGCAAACCTCTGAAATTATTTCGCCACTTCTGCAACCATCAAAAATACAGACATCCCATTTTCAGATAAAAAAATTACAAACGCGTTCAGTTTGACAAAAACACTCAATCCTTGCTGAAACTCCCTGACAAAAACATACCCATCCCTTTCCCACTTATAGCTTAACCGTATAGCCGTCTTTCTTGGAGGGGAATTCTGTAACAAATGAGGTGTAACCACGGGTACGATTTGACTAAAAGCAACGATTTATTTTGCCGAGTGGATTCAACACTTTTGCAGATGTGGCCCAAGGGTTACTATAAGGAAAAATGGTTTGGATCGTTGTGATAAATCTTTGTGTTATTGTCATTAAGTGTGTTTTGATCTTTTCATTCGAGTTAGGAAAGAATTTAGTGCCATTTTACCCTACGCAGTTAATGGATTTAGAACGATATTCAGCTTTGACGGATGGATTTTAATATTATCATCTTTTAAAAAAGATAGCTCATATAAGGCCCACCTAGCCTGGCATTAAAAACCCAAAAATAATTGGTATTTTTTTGTCAGCCTCCGTAGCCTAGTTGGTAGTGACCCTGCCTACGAAGCTGGAGGTTCCGCCCAACTAGCAAAATATAGTCATATAGAAGTTGAGACAACGTTTTGCATATAACTTCTAGTCTAATTTGGTTGGTCATATAAACGTAAGGTAAACGGTTATAAAAGGCGAAAGTGGCGCAAATTATAAGACTTATTGGTGAGATAAAGGTTAAATAAAGGTTTGCATGGCGACTAATATCGTTTAATAAAGGTATTGTAACGATTAAGGAATGACCAAAACGTTGTATAAAGAGTACAACAAAAACCTTTACGCGACCTAAATATCAAATAAATGTTTTATAACTGACCATTTTGTTTTATAGAAGGTTTAGTGTAACCCTTACTCATCGCTTATCGGACTCTTAAGTTAAGTAAATGTTTTTAAGTTTTATTTATAAAACTGCTTCTGACATTTATTTTAGATACGTGCAAAATTTGGTGTGTGTGTGACAAAAAAGTGTACGGAAAAATAATACAAGGTAATTTTATAAGTTTTGTAATAGAAATTATTGTTCTATATATTGAGCGTTTGCACATTTGGCGTGAGCTGAATTCGTATGGGAATGTCACTTTACCGTTAAAGTTTATGACGATATACAGTTTTTTGCTGTCGCGCTCTTAATATATTCGAAATAATTATAATTTATAACAATATTTCTTCATATTTTATTATAGTTAAGGTTAGCCATTTTGGAACAAGTCATTGATTTATACTTATACGACTACAATATAACTTTATCTTAAGTAAAGGTTTTTATAACGACTACAAATTGTCCGCCATTACTAAGCCGCCATTACTAGTCCGCCACTTTGTTTGTACCGTTTCCACGATGTAATGTCCATGGTTTTTTTCTTTTAAATAGTACTGTGATGCTCACGAAATGGCGACTGATGTTTTATAATATTAATTTCAAATCGACTTTAAATTGCATAATGTTTTATAACCGTAACTAAAAATCAATTTAAAAACATATAGTTCAATAAAAGGAATATAACGGGTTCGGCAACAACTAAAGGTTTTTCAAAGTTTTTGTTTGACGTTAATATAACCAACTGTTGAATAAAAGGTAGATAACAGTCCCGCTGATATCTTTTTGTCATATTAAAGTTACCCTCAATACCGCTATATAACTGTCGAGATAAGGTTTTATGATATCACTTATACAACAATAAAATTATATAGACGTCGTAAAAATGACCTTATTACGACGGTTCTGTTTTTTCAAAACCCTTTATAAGACGAAAACGTTTATACAACTTTGAACATCATTAAGTAAACGTTTTCTTTAAAACCTCTACATGATTGTTGTATAATTAAGTCGCAAAAACGTTTATTTACCATAGTAATTAGACTATTTGGTAGGACGACTAAACTATCAGATTTATAACGTTTATTTGACTAACAGGTTAACTAAAAACGACTATAAAACTCTTATATGGCTAAAGGTCGTATAACTCTTGATTTATATGACTTCTTTGCTAGTTGGGCGGGTTCGAATCCCGGCGAGGGCATTCTTTGTGTATTTATTTTCACTTATATTTGTTTCTTTGTCGTGACTCTCTATGTGTTAAAGTCTTTTTATGTATCTATTTATTATACACGGTGCTCGTGAGCATTCCGAAAGATTTTAATGCTGGATTCCTGACCACATTTAGAGTCTTTAATGTTATATAAAATTTCCTGGATTCGGCTTGGTTTCAGAGATAATCAACCTTTTTTCGAAATAAGTTTTTCGACGTAACTCGTCATTTAACTTCTTTATGATTACAATGCCACCACAATATGTTCTAATATTACCACACCTTTTGCCTGACAATCAAAAAATACGAATAGACTTGACGAAATAACCTGTATCTAAAAAAATAATTTAAACAAATTGTTGTTATGATAAAAAGTACTGGAAATGTTAAGTATTCAAAAAGACTAAAAAAAAGAAAAAATATTTTTTTTTTTGGTGGAATTGACTTTTAGCCTCATAATATTTTATGTTTATTTTGATGCCTAGAATGCACAGTTAAAATCTTTCGCAATGCTCGCGAGCACCGTGTAGCATATCGTTGCTTAAGTGAGTACTCACTTTTCTACCTTCAATTTGAAATGGCCCGAGATATATTTGTGGTATAAATTCTTATAGGTAAGGAAAATTTTAAGCTTAATAAATTATAAATATTAAATGTAACATACCTACCAATGAAAAAAAAAGTCTTTTAATTTCGAAAGTGCACAATTTATAAACAAAACCAAATCGAATTGATTGAACTAACCTAACCTATATCTAAGATTGGCCCTTGGCAAAAAAAAAAAACACTTGTATCAAGCTTTTCATCGAACTATAATGTTTTCGACTTAGCAGAATTGCCAAATAAGTAGTTCCATTTCACACCTTTTCAAACCGTCTATTTAGTTGATTGCCCAAATGATGCTCACAAAACGCTTTTCTCTTGAACTGTACAAAAAATCCGTCATCACTCTTTCGAGCTTAAATGTACTGTGAATTTCTCGCTCTTATCACGACCACATAAGGTCCAAAATAATTTTTCGTTGAACCTTTTATTATAACACAGCTAGGGCGTTATTAAAAGACATCATTCTAAATGGCCTATAATAAACAACCCATTATATTTCTCTGCGACTAGTGATGTGACGCTGGATTCAGAATTCCCTGGGATTTCCCAGTGAACGGGAATTTTCACTTTTGTGCCAAGATGGGCAGGACATAGCAGCATAGCACTTTTCTTAACACCGCGCAAATGTTTATAGAATATAGCCAATTAAAACTTTGATGGACGAATCACAACTATTTTTAAATGGTGGTTTAAGTTTTTATAGGTTGATATTGGAATTCATTATCGTGATGCATTGAAGAGGGGGTGACACTTATCAACTAAAATTCAGGACCGTTTTTGAAAGACAATTTAGTGCGGCTTGCGGCTTTCATATTTTATTTGTTCGTAGGTATTTTATAACGTAAATTACAAAGTACACATAGGTACACGTTTAATTGACAGTAATCATATTACTTTTTGCCCAACTCTTGACTTTAGTATTAAACTTAATAGGTAATTAAATGTTCCCTTTGATGATAAATAATGAGCACTAAAGCCTGTGTCTAAAGCGTTTGTTTTAAATGTCTGATTAAACACTTGCAATTTCAGTTTTATAAAATAAAAAAATATTTCGGGACTTTATCGACCTAGTTCCACGGTAAACTCAATTATGTTTGGCGATGTTTTAAAACACGAGTGATAGGGAGTGTTTTAAATCGACACGAGCTACGAATTTCGTTTTTGCACGTGTCTCGTACGACGTTTTTTAGTACAGATGGCCCTCCGATTTTTGGATCTGACGTAAAATGACACACTTCTCGAACTAGAGCCTAAAAAACGCACCATCTGTACTAAATATATTATTTATGATAAATAAATAATACACAAACACAGACAACATAACCTCAAGACGTAGCATAGACGGGCGACTCCCTCTGTCAGGAATACGGTGAATTCACTCCATATTAGAGCCACGCCTCCATTGCTAACTTCAGTCTGCGGCCGGCGTTCATGAGATAATTACGAAAGTTTTAACGTGATTTACGTCATGCGAAATGCATTACTTTTGCGTTAAATTGTGTGGCAAGAATACAAAAACATCTAGTGTGCAAAAAGATGGTATTTCGTTTCACAAGTGAGCAATTTTTTATAAATTTCAATTAAAATTAAAAATAGTTTAAGCATAAAATCAAGTGCACTCGTTGATGTCTTTTTACAAAGTCTCTTTCTAATACTTAGCACGAAGTATAATTCCCTCCTTGTCTAGCGTAACGAGTAGGTAGGCCGTCTGAACTAGGGATGATCGTAGAGTATGTTTGTTTACTATCGATAAGGTAACTAAAGATAAATTAAAATCTTTATTCTCAATCGTACCAAGCAACAGACTCTGCGGTGGAGTGGTAAGATATTACGATTATATTCAATTATCCTCAAATAAATTCTGGTTTAGTGTAAAGTGTAGGAGTATAATTTTCAAAAATACTATTATGTTCAATAGTATTGTGTATCTTCTCTAAATGCCAAAACATGAAAGAAATGTGGATGAATGCTACAAAACGGTCACATGATTGGTTTCCTGCTCCTAGCAGTGTGATATGTTCTCGACACTTTAAACCGGAATATTTCAAATTAACAAAAACGAATAATAGACCAATTTTATATACAACGTATTTTAATGGTAGTTTTTTTGGTAACTTTGTAACCACGAGTTAATGATTGTACAAATAAAAGTATATTTTATAAAATTGTTTTATTTATTTTGCCGTGTGGTGACGGCAGTAAGAATACATTTGTCACCACCCCAACTCTTCCCGTGGGTGTCGTAGGAGTCGACTAAGGGACTGAAGTGTTACTGATCATACACTTGACCCGGGTATGTCTGAAAACTACGACCAAGACCACCGGGGGATGGGCAGCAGCATCCCTAAAGTGCGGTGGAGACACTGCGATCGCCAACCCGCATGCCAAGCGTGGCGATTATGGCAATTACCCCCCATGATGATACAAACAAGGCCGCGGCCCCGAGGTTCCGGCGACCCCCGGTGCCCTGGTTATGGTAGCGGCCAGGGTGCTAGCGGGGTCAGGGGTGCTAAGAATCTCCGGCGAAGATCCGGCTACCACCACCGACGACCTCTGGCCCTGGCAACATACAACACACGTACACTGCGGACCGACGAAAAGTTAGTGGAACTGGAGGAAGGATTGAGCAAGTTGCGTTGGGACATTGTGGGATTGTCAGAAGTCCGAAGAGAGGGCGAGGACACGATAATCCTAAAGTCCGGCAACTTACTCTATTTCCGGGAGGGCGACCAACAGTCCCAGGGAGGTGTCGGGTTCATCGTCCACAAGTCCCTCGTAAACAACGTGGTGAAGATCGAGAGTGTGTCGGCTAGGGTGGCGTACCTTATACTCAGAGTATCTGAGAGATACTCGCTGAAGGTCATACAGGTGTACGCGCCGACTTCGACACACTCCGACGACGAGGTGGAGGCTATGTATGATGATATCTCAGAAGCCATGCATAGCTCCAGAACCTACTTCACCGTTGTTATGGGGGACTTCAACGCGAAACTGGGCAAGAGAGATGGTGACGAACTGAGGGTGGGGCAATTTGGGGTTGGACGTCGGAACCACCGGGGCCATCTGCTGGCTGGTTTCTTGGAGAAGGAGGGACTCTACATGATGAACTCCTTCTTTAAGAAACGCGAGCACAGAAAATGGACTTGGATGAGTCCCGACGGTGCAACTAAAAACGAGATCGACTTCATCATGTCGACGAAGAGACATATATTCAACGATGTTTCTGTGATCAGTACGGTTAAAACCGGTAGCGATCACCGCCTGGTAAGAGGCACGTTGAATATATGTCCTAAGCTAGAACGCTCGCGACTGATGAAGTCTACGCTCCGTCCTGCACTCCATCTCCAAAACCCCGAGAGCTTTCAGCTGGAACTCCAAAACCGTTTCGATTGCCTAGGCGATGACGTGGACGTATTCAACGACGGGTTTGTGGAAGCTGTCCATAGAGCTGGGTCTAAGTTTTTTAAGGCCCAGCGGACAAATAAGACCAGAAAGCTCTCCGACTCCACTCAGAAGCTAATGGAAAAAAGGAGTGAACTGGTTCTACAATCCTCAGTTGATGCGACTTTATACCGGCAGCTCAACAGACAGATCTCTAAGTCCCTCAAACGCGATATGCGCCAATTCCGTACCAAGTGTATAGAAGAAGCCATCGAGCGGAACAAGGGCTCTAAAGTTTTTGCAAGGAATCTGTCTGTTGGGCAAAGCCAGCTCGCCAAATTAAAGACTGAGGATGGTAGAATCGTCACATCCAGATCTGAGCTGCTGAGTGAGATAGAGGGTTTTTATGGACAGCTGTACACGTCAACTAGCAGACCCGAAGTTGATCTAGCGGAAGACCTCAGAGCTAGACTGACCCGACACTATACAGAAGACATCCCGGACATCAGCCTGTGCGAGATTAGAATGGCTCTTGAACAGCTCAAAAATAAGAAGGCGCCTGGGGAGGACGGAATTACAGCTGAGCTTCTGAAGGCGGGTGGTAAACCGATCCTTACGGCCCTTCAGAAGTTGTTCAATTCCGTCTTACTGGAAGGGAGAACGCCAAAGGCATGGAACAGAGGTGTGGTGGTACTGTTCTTCAAAAAAGGTGACAACGCTTTATTGAAGAACTACCGACCCATCTCACTTCTGAGCCATGTCTATAAGCTGTTTTCAAGAGTCATTACAAATCGTCTTGCACGCAGGCTTGATGACTTCCAGCCTCCCGAACAAGCCGGTTTCCGAAGAGGCTTTAGTACCGTAGACCACATCCATACGCTTCGCCAGGTTATACAGAAGACCGAAGAATATAACCTGCCCCTCTGTTTAGCGTTTGTGGACTACGAGAAAGCCTTCGATTCGATCGAAACATGGGCAGTACTACAGTCTCTCCAACGGTGCCAAGTCGACTACCGCTATATCGAGGTGTTGAAGTGTTTGTACGAGAGCGCCACAATGTCAGTCCGACTCCAAGACCAGAGCTCGAAGCCTATTCTGCTGCAGCGGGGAGTTAGGCAGGGAGATGTCATCTCCCCTAAGCTGTTTACCGCTGCACTGGAGGATGTCTTTAAGACTCTGGACTGGAGAAGGCTGGGTATCAACATAAACGGCGAGTACCTCACTCACCTTCGATTCGCTGACGATATAGTAGTCTTGGCTGAGACCTTGGAGGACTTGAGTACTATGCTCGTTGACCTCAGTAAAGCCTCCGAGCGAGTTGGTCTTAGGATGAACATGGATAAGACGAAAATCATGTCAAATTCCCATGTAGCACCAACTCCCGTAATAATCGGAGACTTTACACTCGAAGTTGTAGACGAATATATATACCTAGGACAAACTATCCAGTTAGGTAGGTCCAACTTCGAGAAAGAGGTCAATCGTCGAATCCGACTCGGTTGGGCAGCGTTCGGGAAGCTACGACACATATTTTCGTCCAATATTCCGCAGTGTTTGAAGACGAAAGTCTTTAATCAGTGTGTGTTGCCAGTGATGACATACGGTACTGAAACGTGGCCGCTTACAATGGGCCTCATAAGAAGGCTCAAAGTCACCCAAAGGGCAATGGAGAGGGCTATGCTAGGAGTCTCTCTGCGTGATCGGATTAAAAATGAGACCATCCGCAGCAGAACCAAAGTAACCGAAATAGCTCTCCGAATCGCTAAACTGAAGTGGCAGTGGGCGGGGCACATTGCGCGTAGAACCGATGGCCGTTGGGGCGAGAAGGTTCTTGAGTGGCGGCCACGTACCGGAAGACGTAGCGTGGGTAGGCCCCCCACAAGGTGGACCGATGACCTGGTGAAGGTCGCGGGAGTCCGCTGGATGCGGGTGGCGCAGGACCGGTCATTGTGGCAATCTTTGTGGGAGGCCTATGTTCAGCAGTGGATGTCTTTCGGCTGATGTGATGATGATGATGATGTTTTATTTATTATCTCAGAAAAGATATAATAGTGATATTAATATTTGACCGCAACTTTGTCTGCGTGGATGATGATGATAAAATAACTATCCTTTGTCCTTTCCCGGGTCTTAAACTATCTCCATTCCAAATTTCATCTAAACCGGCTTAAATGTGTAGATGAAGACACAGCAGACAGACTATACAAATATTTTTTTTTTATATAAAATGCATGTTATTTATCACACCAGAAGTTGCGGGTAGAAGCTAGTATCATAATAAATCTTCATCTGCGGGGATGATGATGATAATGATGATGATGAATGAAATATCGTTTGTCCTTTGATCCTTTCCCGGGTCTTAAATAATCTCCATTCAAAATTTCATCTAAATTGGTTCAGCGATTTAAGCGTGTAGACTCAGTAAACTGACAGACATACTTTCGCATTTATGGTATGCATTAGTACGGATATGGATTTACGGCTTTGTCGGTAAGTCACTGACAAATATCGAATTGTGAAAGCGACAGACATTGTAACCATCGATACTTTTATCGACATTCGGAAATCACTAGCGACCGGTGGACATTTTTGTTTTACAACTTTTACACCTCATTGACCTTGAAACGACGAATCACAAGTATCACAACACAGTTGTTACGCCACCCGCACCTCAGCATTTTTGGCAGCATCGGTTTAAAAGAAATAATTGTCTAAAGCTACGTCTTTAGGTTATGTTGTCTGTGTACTCTTGATAGGATTCGAACCCGAATTTCCAGTTTTACTAGATAATATAGGCCTGATTTTTAAATAATTTACTTAGTGAATAACAAATATCAATTTATAAAACTCTTTTACCAAATTGAGAGCTTCTTTTTGAAGGTTCTAGAAAATCTCAAGCCTTAATTGTGTTTACCGTCAGACTAAGTCCATTTGTGTAAAATAAACCCAAAAAAATTTATTTTGTTTATTTATTATTCAAAAACAGTGAATTAATGAATTCCCTGATATTCCCGGGATCAGCACATCACTACAGTGAAACCCCTAAAAACATCGCGATCTCTGTCTAACCTGTACTAAAAGTATGTTCATCTCACACATTAAGGATGCTTTCAATTTAATTTCGGTAAAAGCAACAATTTATAATGTTACTCGTTTTGTGTGTGGATGTGAAGTTTATGTAGACCTTACTACGAGTTTCGGGACCTATGAAATAGGCATAGTGTCAAGGAGGGGGACATATGAAAACGCTTTGATACTTTTAGACCATTTAATTCCCAGTATATTTAGATCCCAATTCTAATTATAATAAATAACCCTTGACTCGGTTCAGAGACGAGCTGTCCGAATAGTCGACGATCCCAGACTCACAGGCGGTATTGAACCCTTAAGTCTAAGGAGAGACTTCGCCTCCTTATGTGTGTTCTATCGTCTGTACAATGGGTTGTGCTCTGAAGAACTGTTCGACATGATGCCAACGTCCACTTTTCATCATCGCACCGCTCGCCACCGACTGGGCGCTCATCCTCACACCTTGCAACCTAAATGGTCGCGCACCGTGCGGTTTCAGAGGAACTTCCTTCCGCGGACGGTCCGTCTGTGGAATGAGCTCCCTGCCGAGGTTTTCCCGTTGGACTACAGTATGGGGTTCTTCAAAAGAGGAGTGTACAAGTTCTTATTGGGTCGGCAACGCGCATGTGACACCCCTGGGATTGCAAGCGCCCATAGGCTACGGTGACTGCTTTCCATCAGGCGGGCCGTATGCTTGTTTGCCACCGACGTGGTATAAAAAAAAAAAAAAAAAT
This sequence comes from Thaumatotibia leucotreta, assembly GCA_025490895.1. Taxonomy (NCBI): domain Eukaryota; kingdom Metazoa; phylum Arthropoda; class Insecta; order Lepidoptera; family Tortricidae; genus Thaumatotibia; species Thaumatotibia leucotreta. The sequence continues at coordinate 50,949 of JALPQI010005374.1, forward strand.
TAATATCTTGGGACATCTTACACAAATTGACCTAGGCCCACGGTAAGCTTAATTAAGGCTTGTGATATGGGTACCAGGCGACGATAAAAACAATAGATAGATACATATAGATACTTAAATACATAGACGGCCATGACCAAGGAACAAATATTTGTAATAAATAAATAGGTACACAAATAATGCCCTCGCCAGGATTCGTACCCGGAACCTCCAGCTTTGTAGGCAGAGTCACTACCAACTAGGCTATGGAGGCTGACAATTAACCGTACATATATATGTAATTATACATGTGTTGTACGTGAGTGAGAGGCAAACCCTTATCGCATGGAGAGGTGATATATGTATCTTTAACTTATTTTGTCTACGTGTTGTAAAGGTTGTCTGGAAGAGATCGCTCTTCAGCGATAAGACCGCCTTTTGTTTATCTCTTTCAAATATGTACTGTTATTATTTGTTTTTTTATTTGTCTTTGAGGTGCATTAAACAGTTATTGTATTGTATTTTATTGTACGAACGTGTAGGTTTGTGCTGGCCTATCACACCAAAGATGGATATTTTCCAAAAAATCTGAAAACTCGATTCTTGTAGATACGGACGTAATTGGGCTAATTTGAATCAGAATCACGGGCTGATTCGATCGAGAGAATGAAAAATATGTCCTAAAAAAAATCTATTACATTACGTTTTTTTCTATGAACTTTTTACGAACGTCACGTAATGGCATTTCAAATTTTGTGTGAAAATTTTAGAACATTTTTTTATTATCTAGACCGAATCATCTCGTGATTCTTATTCGAATGACCTCAAACACGTCCAGATCAAGAAGAATCAGGTTTTAGGGTTTTTTTTTTAAAGCGCCTACCTACAATACCATTTGCCAATTTGAAGCGAAGAGTAATAACATGAAAACAAAATCACAATTTTTCCACTGTGTTACGAAAATAAGCCAAAAAAATCACAATATGCATTACTTCGTACCTACCACAAAAATGTGACGCAAAATTTAGTTTTTAACTACGCAAAATTTTTTTGCAATCGACCATAACAATGCCCTGCCAGGATTTGAACCCGGAAACTCCAGTTTCATAAGCAGGGTCGCTACGAACTAGGCTACGGAGGCCGAAAATGAAAACCGATGGTAAGGGATCTCGTTGTGTTATGTTCATGTGTTATCCTTTAATTTCGTTTGGTTAAGTGGAAAAATTCGGTGCTTTGGGGTAACTACGGAAACGTTGTAACTTTGAATGTCATTCTGTATGATTCACAGATACATTTTGCGGAAAATATTTTATTTATTTTATTAATATTCGTTTATTTAGTTAGTCAATAGATTAGTTAGATTTAATCTATACACCGTGTTTTTATTGATTTCCGTTAAATTCGACAGGTTACTTGGAACATTAATAGAAGTTGCCTGGTATATCGGCTTTTGTTAATTTCGAAAAAAAAAACGTTTTCATACATACTAATAATTGTAATGGTAAGTGTGAGAGAACCTTAAAAATAAGATCTCGGGTGACTGACGGCTGCTGACGGCACATGTCAAAATAAGTAACATTAGGATGTAATAAAGGTTGCAATACACTTGTTCAGTCATTAAACTTATTTTTTGAATAACTCAATAACATTAAGAGTTAAGACACTAGTTTCTTAGAGAAATAGATCATTTTTGACCTAAGTAAGCTTCCCTTTAATTTAACGGAAATCAATAAAAACACGGTGTATTTATAATATGTAGTTTTGAAAATAAATTTAATATATTGTTGTATTTATGGGCCGATTGCAAGATAAATACATACATACTTTATTTATAAATGTCTCCTAACTTACCAAACCGCTAAGTAGTGTTGGTCCCTTTCACTCTTATGAACATATCGATAAAACCGAAAGAGATAAACACGAATTAGCGGCTTGTTAGGAGACGTATAAAATATTATAAATATTAGATGTCACATTAACCAAAGAAAAAAAATCACCTGGTTACCAATGTTCGAGTCGGAATTCGAACCCAGGTATGCCTAAACCATTTGTCCACCTAGTTTTAGGAGACATGAGGAAAAAAATAAAAGAAGTAATTGGTCTAGTGTCAAACCTGCATGTTACTAGTAATATAAATAGCAAGCAAATGCCTAAAAATACAAATTTTGCCCAACTAGCCTTTTCAGCAAACCTGCTAACAATGTAAATAATATTCTTTTGGCTACAAAGTAAATAATGATGGAAGTTTTCAGGTGGAAATTTCAGCGCTGAAAGTTTGTAGCGAACTAGTGGGTGGCGTGAAATGAACAGTCTAATTATTGAAAACAGTATAATGACTACCTCCTTAGCTCAGTCCGTAGAGAACCTGCCTGCAAAGCTAAAGGTTCGGGGTTTGAATCCCAGTAAGGGATTTTTGTGTAATTGTCAAATAATATTACTTCATCATTCATTGTGGTTTCCTGTGTAATTATCTATACATTATGTGTACCTATTTAATACTCATAAGACAAATCTTTTTATACGTTGATCGCTGTAAGAAGAATAATAACATATGATTTATTTATAGAAAATACTGAAAAACATACATATTTGATTTTTTTTTTAATTATGTATAGGACAGACAACCGTTTTTTTAATAATCTTGTATTGACGTTTCCCTGAATTGATCATTGGAACTGTTCATGTTGGTTTTCTTGGGAAAAATAGTCGCAGTAGCTTCCCCTTGCTTTCTGCGCCAGCCATTTTAGGAATGATTTGGATTCCAAGGTCGTTGTAGCCTCATCCTGCCTATTGCCCGGCAGGGCGTATGGTTATACCGCCATTGCACGGTCGCCATTGCCTCGTCTGTTGTCTAGCAGGGGGACCGCTGTTGCTATAGAGCCACCGCCGCTGATGGTCCAAATGAAACACCAGCGCGGGCAGGTGAGGATGACAGTTGGGGCCGACAAACATCTTAAGAGTCGTTCTCCCCCTTACCCCCCAATAATACTAGTCAATATTGCAAGAGCTGAATATTACCAAGCGGCTTTCAACTATTTGTCAGGAGAGGATACTCAGATTCTTCGGGCATATCATGCGTTCTAATCAGCACACTCTCCAAAAGAACATTATTCTCGGCAAAGTCGAAGGCCGACGCTCCAGGGGTGGAATACCGATAAGGTGGACGGACACCCTGAAGAAAGCTTGTGGTTCCATGCAGATGGCAGTCCATATGGCCCTAGACCGCGTCAAGTGGAAGAATTTTACTGTTGGTCACGATCCTCAGCCATGAGGGAGCGACTGAGAAGAAGAATTGATCATGGAAAAAAAAATGAGTGGTTAGTAAAAAACGTTCATGAAACAACAAAAATGTATGGTGTGTTTTTGTAATCCTTACAAAATAGTTTTGAGCAGTATCTATTGTTCCTTCACCGCCTACAAATCTTAGATTCAAAGAGTTCGTAGCCCAGGAAGGTACCATACTGCCCATAATTATACTGTGGGCAATTGAAACTGTTAGTTTGTCTATTAAAAGTTCGATAGCGAGCTTATCATAATTGCAGCGGCAGATTTTGTAACAGCATTTTCATTGCAAGAATACGATCATTCTATTTTATTGTTTTATGAGCATTGATGCCTTTGTACGAGCTTTAATTGTAGGTATATTTTATTGCATCAAGGGAGGTAAGAAGTACGGAATTACTAGCGAGAGTGTTAGAAGCCCGACGCCGTAGGCGGAGGGCTTTTAATGACTCAAGTTAGTATTCCGCTTACCGACCGTGATGCATACAATGTTTTTCCTCATACTTGCCGACAAAAAAATAAGTTTTAGGACAAAATATTATTACATGACGTACTCACATTTCTATTACTCCCTAGGGAATTTCACTTTTCTATTACTCCCACTACGCATGCAAGCAATGGCGCGCTTAGACAGCAAGTGTGATGAAATAGTACATTACGTAAGAGGCCGGAAAAATGAGGATTTCCGGCCAAGTAGGCGTACATGTCCGAGCGAGCGTGCAAACGAGCACGGATAGGTAACGAGGCCGGGAATCCGTTTTCACGCCGAGGTATGTATAGTGCTTTTCTCAAACATACAAAGAAATACAAAAAATAATAATGTTGTCGAAAATTAAAAAAAAAGTTACTTTGCAAGCCTAGGCCTAAAAAGTATTATAAAATTCCATTTCCAACCCAGTGAGTTGCTGCGCCCTAAAAACGATACTTCTGAGTCTATTTTAAGGAACGTAGAGGCAATATTTCATTGCATTTTTGAGAAATAGTACATTACTATAGAGGACGGGAAACGAAGGGTTACAGTCTAAGTAGATATGTCTGGCCGAAGGAACTGAGGCCAGATAGGGATACGCGGCCTGTAACCCTGTTTCTCGCCGAGATTTGTATAGGGCTTATCTCAAACTTGACATGAAATGAAACGAACTGATTTCGCCGAACCATACTATTTAATTCGTAAATAAACCAATAATACAGTATCGAAAAACATTTAAAAAAAAACATTCGCGCCTAACTTTTTTTTAAATCTGTTCGAGGTATCCTTTTAACTGGTGGTATAGACATTAGTAAGTTTTTTTTTTCTGTGGCTGAATGTCAAGACCTAGTGTCACAATTTGACGTATCAAAACAAAAGACAGTTTGTTTGCAGTCCTAGGTGTGAAATAAATAAATGAAATCTCTTTACATATCATCTTAGCACATGACACCGGATACATAGTATTTCCGGGTTTAATTTAAAGTAAGTAACATCAACATTCCGTAGCAAGTTTGAGAAAAAAATATTAATAGTAGAAAGAGTTACATAAAACATGTTTACGTTGTTCAGTATGAACAATGGTAATTACCGTTGTTCAAATATTCATTAAATTTAATGGCCTCATAAGTCAACAGACAATTTACTTTCATAGTTTTAATAATTAATGTGTGTTGCTGAAATAGCTAAAAACTCTTGTAAGCAGTAGGTTAAATTGCTAGTAACTGGCCACCTTCCAGTAACTGGCCATCTTGTATAAAAATGAACTGTATGTACTTATAATTAGAATTAATTTTGGAAGAGGGAGAGTGATTGACATTGATATAACATATCGTTTTAAGATGAATTCGACCTATAAGCAGATAGAGTTCATTTTATAAAAAGTGTCCAGATACTGGTGAATGGCCAGTTACTAGCAATTTACCCTAAAGGCTAACGACAATTTGTAGATTTTTTCATTCAATGACAAATTCAGGGACATGCCAATACGAGCCAATTTAAAAAAGGTTCTATCTATACTATAAATTTTTTGAAAAAATATTTCAAACAAACATGTTTGCAGTATTTTGTATGTAAATTTCCTCCTTACCTGTATTTATTGACTGAGAGTAGGTATATATCAGATAATCAGACATCGGATTCCGTGGGGCGAAACATCTTGACAGTTAGGGACTTCCTATATCGATATACTCATTTATCGATACCTTGTTCTAAATACTAGTGAACACACAAAGGTTTGCTTATAAAATATTGTTTTATTATAAGAGTATTACACTATATAATAAAATAGCAGCTACATTTTCTTCTTCTTTTTTGAAAAGTTTTGAATTGTTAAAGTAAACCACCAGAATGTTTTCCCTATTTTCCCTTGGCTGAAAAATTCATTTCAGGTGTCTAGAAGCCTTCAATATCTGTGGACGTTATAGGAGCACAACAAAATTTCATAAAGTGATCAATATTTACAAAAAACACACACAATGTTGGGGGTGGTTACTAGTATATACAGCGTGTTTTTCTTCATATGCTATAACTTTAAGGGAAGCTTATTTAGGTCAAATATAATTAATTTCTCTAAGAAACTAGTGTTTTAACTCTTATCGTTATTGAGTTATTAAAAAAATAAGTTTTATCACTGAACATGTGTATGGCAACCTTTATTATATTCTAATGTTACTTATTTTGACATGAGCCGTCAGTCACCTGAGATTAACTTTTATTTTATACTTAAGGTTCTCTCACACTTACCATTTCATTTATTATGTATGAAAACAAAAAAAAATATTTTTGATCGAAATTTTCAAAAGCCGATATACCAGACAACTTCTATTAATGGCCCAAGTAACCTGTCTAATTTATCGCAAATGAACACCCTGTAGAACTAGTATCGATAAACGAGTTTATCGATATAGGAAATCCCTAGCTGTCAAGAAGTTTCGCCCCACGGAATCCGATGTCTGCAGATAATGCATGTTTTTCTGTGAAAAGAAAACATTGTTAAGATAACTTCCAGTGCCTCTAATGTAACTAAAAAATAATAAACTAGTTAGCCCTGAGTCTCTTGTAACTTATATATTTTTTCTTATAATTAATTACAAATAAATTGTCAGCCTCCATAGCCTAGTTGGTAGTGACCCTGCCTACGAAGCTGGAGGTTTCGTGTTCGAATCCCGGCGATGGTATTATTTGTGTATTTATTTATCACAAATATTTGTTTAGTCATAACTGTATGTATATGAATTTTATTACCTATATTATATCTGCGCCCAGCAGTGGGACATTATATAGGCTAAAATATTATATTTTAAATATTATGTTATATCTATTATGTATACTTGTATCTTCGCCTGGTACCCAAATCACAAGCTTTAATTGAGCTTATCGTAGGACAAAGTCGATTATGTCATTTATTTATAACTTATCAATGTATTAAAAGTTTTGTGTACAAGAATGATAAATAACGTATTTTTATGTACCTTTTATAATGAAAAAATCTATAATAAGCGTCTTTATAAAACTGTACGCGTACGTCCTTCCACTTTCTAAGTTAAGTCTAAAACTACTCTGACAATTTTTGCACACAACTTACACAAGTTAAGAAAGACCACACTTAAAACTTCAACTCAAATCCAATATAAGCTCGCTCATCGAACATGTTTTTAACTAACTGAGCCAATAGCGAAGATTCGAGAAGTTCGCTTTGTTGCTGTAGCATGCTAAGTGATGTTGAAGTTTAACAGCGCAGAATAGAACAGAGTTGGCACTTTGATATTTATGAAAATGAAATGAAATGAAAAATGTTTATTTGATGCTAAAAATAGAAACGAATAGAAAATTTAATCTATGTTAAAGCTTAAACTAAGTACAAAGCACCAAAATGGATGCCACTCAGCATATGCCGATAACTAAAGGGCTTTAGTTATGGCGCTGGTTTTCAGGGCAACCAGAAATATTATTTATTAACTAATATCTGTTGGCATAAATAAATTATTAAAAGGCTTTATATAATCATATAATGGAATCTTTCGCGTTCCTAAAAAAAAAAAATTTTGGATCTCGTGCATAATGTTTAATTAATTTCACTTAAAAAAGTTGTGTTTGTAATAATGGACCATTTTTGGTATTTCTTAAATGATTTCTACTCAAAACCGTGACTTTTTCGATTCTAATAGCAGAAAAACGTTATCCCAACACTTACATACTTTTTTATTACTTCCCATTCCGATTCCTCCATACAAAACGTATGAAAAAACGGTAACGGAATGGAAAACAATTTAAGACACAAAAATCTTCTTTCAGAATCGAAAGAGTTTGCGATTCTGAGTTTAAATCATATTAAAACTTCCAAATCCAAAAACAAAGTGGGGTCCAACTTTGAACGAAATGGCCCTAATAGATTGATAGAGAATTATGAACAAGAATCTGTTTTTTTTAGCCTACTATTGCAGGCCTCCTCTCTCGTTTTCCATTCCGTCCTATTGTTGGCAAGTTCCCACCATTCTCCGCAGAACGCGTCCAAGTTGTGCCATCTCCGTTTCGGTCTGCCTCTGCTCCGTTGGCCATAGTGTGGGATCCACTCAGTGAGCGATTTGGCCCATCTACAAGAATCTATTACCGGCACATGTGTTTCCGCATACCTATAAGTTAGGACCCTTTAAACGAAGCGTGAAGAAGCATCTAGCGGGCCAGCAAGGCGGTGGCAACTAACAGGTTACTGATTATCTCCTGTTCGTTGCCGCCGCGATTTGGGCTCTACTTTTCACTTACGATCAGGTGGAGTGGAGCCACTTTGTTGTGCCAACATAAAAAAAAATCTATAAGAACTTATTTTTTTTAAAGAAAGCAAATGAAAGCTTTAGCGTTTTTATTCAGTAATGGGAGCTCTGTTCTACTCTATGTCCTCACGTGTTCTGTAAGCAGATGCAGATCGCTATGCCGAGGTGTTTAAGGTGGAGTTTTAAACTTGCTGTTTACTTTGAGAATATGGGGTAACTTCGTTATAACGAGGTTCGAAGCCGGTGGGGTAAGTTTCTTATTGTTGGTACAACCAAATTATATTACAGCGAGATTGCATGCATGTAACTTATACCTTCAAAGCAATTCATATACTGTATGCAGGGATATTAAGCGACACACAATAAAACCATATTTTTTTCCATGACAATCGAAAAAACGAAAATACTTAGTGACACTACCTGTCACTAAAATAAAAATAAAATAAATAAATATTTTTGGACATCTTTACACAAATCGACCTAGTCCCACGGTAAGCTCTAAGGCCTGTGATGTGGGTACCAGGCGACGATATATATAATAGATAGACACATTTATAGACACTTAAATACATAGACAGCCATGACCAAAGAACAAAATATTTGTGATAAATAAATACACAAATAATGCCCTCGCCAGGATTCGAATCCGGAACCACGGCTTCGTAGGCTGACTTGGTGTGTGCACGTATTTAAAAATTAACTTCTAAAGCTTCCAAAATTCGAATAGGGGACCTATTTTGAGCCCCAAAACCTCATAGGCAACGTAAATGTACTCATATTGGACAAACTTAATAAAAACACTAAACAAGTATCAACACTGAATACTAAAAATCTATTAATCCAATAACAGTTGACATGGCAAAGTTTCGTTTATTCAAATTTGGAACATCCGAAAATACGTTGACAACCGGTGACTTTTTAAAAATCGAATTCACGGCTTTTAAATTTCGAATTGGCGATCCGTTGACAGTTTAAAGTTTAAATGTTTGATGCGGAAAAACTACAACGCAATAGAATTTATTGAAAAACAGTGAAAAATACTTTAAATTGAGTTTGAATAAAATTGTTTTGATATACTGTTTTTGTACTTTTGCTGTGGATACTAAAACGTTGGTGGCTATAAATCATATTATCAGCCTATTATCACCGTGACAGGACAATGCCGTGTGGTGACGGCAACAAGAATACATTTGTCACCACCCCAACTCTTCCCGCGGGTGTCGTAAGAGTCTACTAAGGGATTGAAGTGTCACTGACCATTCTCCGATTTGATTGATGATGGGCAGCAGCGTCATCATAGTGGACACATTACCGCGAGCGCCAATCCGCTTGCCCAGCGGGGTGATTATGGGCATTTACCTCCTAATGCGTCTATGCGCATAGTTAATAGGAGAGGCATACGTCCAGCAGTGGACTGAGATAGGCTGATGATGTACTGAGTTGGAATTTACCTCCTAATGCGTCTATACGCATAGTTAATAGGAGAGGCCTACGTCCAGCAGCGGACTATCACAGGCTGATGATGTGATGTGATGATGTATGTAGTAGGGCAAAGAATCACTCGTAAAGCCAACTTACTTAAATAACTATATACAGGGATATTTTTCACCAGTACAAAAAATCAACATACGTAAGAGTAGTCCAAGTTACAGAATACTAGCATTTTTTGTTACTACCCCTTTAGAACAAAAAAAACTAAATTACCGATGTTTGAACTTATTCGCAAACCTAATAAGAAAATTGGACGCATTACGCATTATCAATGTACATAACTAGCAAAACACACGAACTGGCAACTGTTTGTTTACAACACAACGTCATCGCACGTGGCATGGCGGCTTAGAAAAGCGGCGGTGATAATCAACTTATGATTATGACTTGGCAAAAAAATCTTACTTGATCCCAAATCTTCCTTCATACTTGCACTAAGGACAGAAACTTTCTTCATTGAGGCGTATTTAAACACTTGAAATCAACTTTATGCACAATGATTGGAATAAAAAAAACATACCTGATTAATGGAGTCCATTTCTCATACTAATTAATTAATTCACATACTTAAGCAAGTGTTCAAAATGTTGGCCGTGGTTATCTAAACACACTCTTGCCCGTTTTTGAATGTTTACTTCGATATTTCCCAACATAAGTCTGTAGTTCTCACTTTTAAGTTCATCAAATGCACTTATTATTAGATTGTTTAAGTCTTTTAAATTTTGGGCCTACCCTCACCCCACAAAAACAGTCACATGGGGTCAAATCTATTGACCTGGCTGGCCATAGCTATAACACTGGCATTTTCCAGGCAGGGCGCACTTTCTTCAGCGTATAACCGCTGGGCTGCCACTGTATTTTCCCCAATGAGAAAATAACTACGAACCATTTCGTATGAGCAATTTCCGACTGAAGGTAGTACGATGCGGCGCGCGCGCACATACCTACGTCAACCGTGAGACTGACCGTCCGTGACCTAGACTAGTCACCTAGATTGAGGTAACTGCTATGTTGCCAACTCATGCACAGGTCGCTCACCCCTTTCCGCCGCCCTCTGCGTCCCGCACCCCGTTGACGTCTTATCATTAGTAAGCCCATTATTTTGCATTTGCGTGAAGGATAAATTAATAATAAATGAAAAAAAAAATGTCAATTTTATTTGATAAATGTAATCTATTATCGATACCAAATATGTGGGAAAATTTATTGTACCGGTAAAAAAGTAACCCTGTATATTATCTTGTATGATTATATACTTATCGTTTAGTACTCACCACACAGGCCTCAAATTTATTGAGCTTACCGTGGGACTAGGTTAATTTGTGTGAAAATGTGTCACGATATTAAATATTTTGTCTTTGACTTTGTCCTCTTTGTGAAACTCATTACGTTAAATCCATTATGATAATTGCGTAAAATTCTTAAAAACCAGCTTACCAATGAAACAAATTGAAGATATTTGCGGATTATAAAGCCTTTTCACTCTTTTCAAAACCGAACTGAAAGTAAAACCATTAAATTACATTTTATTTACACAGAAGCTTTTAAAATTTGAATAAATAACCTTAACCAAGCCTTTTTACTCCGGTCAACGACGACTATTATTGATGTTAGTTCCGATATAAAAAAAAGTTTTTTTTTTGTCACAGTAACAAAATATGCCATTTAACCAAATTCGTTAGTAAATTGTATCAGAGCATTAAGTATACTTTGGTCATTGGCCAACTAGCTGTTCAGTAAAATAGGGCTACAGATTCAAAAATCGTAGTCGTGAAGAAAAAGCTGTCCGTAGAATATAAGAATTTGACTCCCATTTTTACTGACATGGTTGACCCTTTGGTCAACCAATATAAGTTCACAAAAGTCAATTTTCAGCCAATTTCTGTTTTAAATTTTAACTTTTTTGAAAAAAGTTTTTTTTTAAATAATATTTCTTTTTTATAGAGGTTTGGTCTAATTAAGGTGACCTGACCAGCTCCATATAATAATAATTAAATTTCCTACCTCGCACAGTTAAACTCTGGGATGCTTGGAATTTTTTCTTGCGGTGTTTCCGGACCGTTACGATCTTCAAACCCTTGAGCGTATTCCCGTCTTAAAGGTCGGTCACTTTCAATACCACGGGTGTTGCAAGTGTCCATGGACAACGGTGATCGCTTACCATCAGGCAATACATCTGCTAGCTTGCCTCCTATTCTATAAAAAAAAAATTCTGGTGACGAAAATAGTTTTTTTTTATAAAAATTATACAATGAGTGAGCCCTTAAACTGACCACAACTATTTTTATTTATGAATATAATTATTATTTTGTATTACCTTGGCTAGCAATTTAAAAAATCTGAATACACTTTTTGCTGTAAAATGTTTTTTTTTAAATTATAACTAACGTGAGACTCAACCATATAAAGGGTCCATGGAAAAAACATGTTCAGTGCTTAAAAAAATCAGGGCAAATTTACACCTTATTCTGTTAAAAGTAAGGTGTTTTTTTTCTGTAATTTGAATTGACTAGACATGTTCTTTCCGTGGACGCTTCATATTTAAACATTTTACTAATTAACTACTCACATAATTTAAACGTTACATTGGATCGAAACATGTTGAGCAATTATCAATTAAATTACGTGAGAAACCCATTTGCTAAAAATTTAAATATAAAATGGCTTTTTTTACACTTTTATTTTCAAAACTACAATTTATGTACATAGATTAAATCTAACTAATTTACTTAACCTAACCTATATCTAAAATTGGCCCTTGTGGCATTATACCGAGGATGCTGGTGACTAAAATAAAATAAAATGACTTGTTTATCGGACTACAATTCGCTGTGTTGCCATGAAAATTCAAATGTAACGGCCCAGTGTTGCCAAACTTGTAATAAACATCGTTAATACCAAGCCTTCATTGCGTTTGGGGTAAAAATTAACAAGTCAAGTTCGTTTAGACGGCATTTTGTTTTTGGGCTTTATTTTATTGGCAACGTTATTTTTTTGAGTTGTTTTACAATTGGATATAGTTCATATTTGTAGATATTTGATTTTTTAAGATAACAGTTGGTTGTAAGTAAATATCATACGGGTTGTTTCGTTTGATTTCCATTAAAAGGGTAAAATATTTTCTTGATTCTTCACTTTTAGGCTAGTGGTGCAATTCTCAAGGATGAAGGTTCATTCAATTCCCACCTCCGGCATTAATAAACTTCGATGTTTTTGGTTTGGTATATACCATTAGGTATATGACCAAGGAAAGTGGCATAATAAAGAAGAGGACTATACCCAGCAGTGGGTGGACACAGGCTGAATAGATAGATTCATCCAATATTTCAATTTATAAACATATTAGAGATACTTTTTTAACAATTTGAGTTGTCCCACAAAATGTGCACAATATGAATTTATAAAACTCTTTGAAAAGTCAGACCCCAATCAAACTAACACATCAAATCTATTCATGCAATTCCGAAAACACAAAGCTTTTTGCCAGTTGCGGTTTTATTCAAATTAGAATGAGTGGTGGTTTCGTATCGCAAATTTCGAATACTATGTAAAGAATTTATTACATTGACATGTAGATTATAAAATTAAATATATCACGGGTTAATCTCGATTCGATGGCAAAAAGCGGATTTGCTGTAACCGCCAAAATGAAAGTTTACAAGAGAGCCAAAAAACTTTTAACTACTTATGGCGAAAAAAAATCGTAACGTCTTTTGGTTATTGTTCGAATTAGGTACTTCATATTTTGGAATAAATACATAGGTAACTTTTATACCCATTTCTCGCATCACGGTCGCATCGGTTTTAGATTTAGTGGCGCTTCACCATCATCACCATCTCAGCCATAAGACGTCCACTGCTGAACATAGGCCTCCCATCTGGACCTCCACATGTACCGGTTAGATGCGACCTGCATCCGGGTAAGTAATATAACGTATACAAACTTATGCTATATAAATCATAATGTATAAATTCAGTTTGTATAAATGTATAATGCCTAACGTGTAATAAATATAACGTATAAAAGGTATAATTATTAAATGAATAATTGTAAAATGTATAATGAACGTAACATATAATATCGTTTACGATAACGATTAATTGGTATAACATTGAAATAATCTAATATACAAAACAACTATCTTACACAAAATATAAGCCCCTACGATTTTTTAATAATTAAACTATAGAATTATCATTATATTTCATTTGAATTGATTTACTATTTATCCGTTTATTAAGCCGTATCCGTATAGGAAGCGATTTAGACCTGGGAACCGGTCGACGAAGCCCCGCTGCGCGGGGCTTCTATTTCTGCTCTAAGGGATAAAAGGTACCTAACGAACCTATCCAGGTTAGAGTAGGGGATGTACAAACTTGTTATTTTTTAAAGCGGGGGGCTCCGCCCCCCGAGCCCTCCTTGTGGGGGGCTCCGCCCCCCCGTCTCCCCTTTTTTAGTTTCGCAAGGATGACGATGCGTAAACAATTAATTAAAAGTAAGTAGGTATTTTATTTATCCGGGAAACTACGCTCGAAACCTAACCAATCCAAGTCGGTTTTACCCTGATTTATTACTTGGATCGGTTAGGTTTCGAGGCTAGAACATATTGAAAAGGGTAAGTAATATAACGTATACCTTTTTGTAGAACTTAACCTAACTTACTTTTCTGGCAGTTATATTTATATCGTTATATCGTTAGTATATGTTTTAACTTTTATACCTTTATATTGATATATGAAACGGAATTCGTTAATATGTACGTTAGACTAAACAACGATATATATTATTAACGTTATATTATTTTTGTATTATACTATTTGGAAATAGATGTTTAATACATTATACCTAACGTTAAGATGTTTAATATATTTTACCTACGTTATGAACGTTTGTAAACTGTAATTATACTAAAAGTGCGTATTCATTATGATACGCACCCCCTGCATCCAGCGTGTAGTGGCGCTTAACACATTTTTATTTTTGTTAAGCGAAAACTCTGTAAATGAACGAGGTCAATAAATAAATATCTTCTTACTTAAATCGACCTAGTCCCACGGTAAACTCAATAAAGCATTGTGAGTACCAGGCGACGCTATATATAATAGATAGATACATATAAAGATACTTGTTTATCACCAATATTTGTTCCTTGGTCATGGTTGTCTATGTATTTAAGTATCTATTTAAATACATAGACAGCCTTGACCAAGGAACAAATATTTGTGATAAACAAATACACAAATAATGTCCTCGCCGGGATTCGAACCCGGAACCTCCAGATTTGTAGGCAGGGTCACTACGAACTAGGCTACGGAGGCTGACAAATGTATGTAAAGCGATGAATTCATACAAAATTCGAAAATCTGAAGTGCTGTAAGCGACAACTAAGTATTGTGTTCGTGCCGTTAAATTTAGTTAACCGCCGTTTAATGCAATATCAATAAGTTCAATAACACATAAATGTGTTAAGCGTCAGCCATCGATAAAAGTCAATTAAATTTAAAAGTGGTTAGTATAGTTTGGCATTTATTCGCTTACGTTTTAAAAATATAACCTGAATTTTTACCTTGGTTTGTTATTTTTATCGTTACGTTTATGTGTCAAAAATATAATATATTTAGACATCCAATGTCAAGGCAATAGAGTAGTGCATATTAAATTAGTTCTTGTACCTCGCTAAACTGTAATATTTAGATATCTGAAAATAAAAAGTAAAACATTTAGGTTACCTTGCCTTAATGCCCCGTAGTCTTGACGCCCTGTATATCATTGTTTATTAGCCAATCAAATCTAAAAATACACAGAGCTATCGCTACAATCAAATTACAGTAAGTGTTCATGTTTAACACGTTTCTAGATTTATTGTGTTTTGACACGAATACTTTCGCGGCTTTGTTTAGCTTTGATAAGTATCAAGTAGCGACAGAGTTAATATTCTTTAGTGAACTTAACAAGTTATTTACAATGTACTTTTTAATCACAGTCAAAGTTTAAAGGGTTAATTCTATGATCAAGTTTTTTTTTGGAAACTGTGCTCTCAGCCCACCTGATGGAAAGCAGGAACTGGGGCCCATGGACATAGTGATCAAAAAATCGCATATGTGCTGCCTACCCAGAGGACTAAGATGAATTGCCTCTATCTATGCCAGTAATTACACCGGCTAGCTTACCCCAAACCCAAACACAGCAGTGCAAACACTGCTATTTAGCGGCAGTTAACGGGTAAGACGGTGGTAGCTATCCGGGCGGACCCTGCACGAGGTCCTACCACCAGCAGAAGGTTCATAGTATTGAATTTTTACTATGAAAACAATAACTGATAACAAATAAGCTGTTCCATAGATTTCGCCTACTATCTAAGGTATGGAATAACATCTTTATGCTAGACTCCGTAGCCTAGTTGGTAGTGTCCTTACCTACAGGTGCATTTAGACCAAACGAGCATTCGCTCATTCTATCCCCCACTCTACGAAATTCGTTTATTACACAAAACGTGATTCGTCGAAATTCGTTGATTTCGTAGAGTGGGGGATAGAATGAGCAAATGCTCGTTTTCGTCTAAATGTACCTTACGAAGCTGGAGGTTGCGGATTCAAGTCCCAGCGAGGGCATTCTTTGTGAATTTATCACAAATACTTGTTCCTTGGTCATGGTTGTCTATGTGTTTTAGTATTTATGTGTCAATTTCAAGGATTAATTTGATTCATCATTGTTTACGGGACACTTTAGGGTCAAAACTCTTTTGGCCAAAATGGGTATTTCTAAAAGCATAGACTGTAGAATGTGTGGCGAAGAAGAGGAGACATGTCATGCCTCGCCAGACAAAGGATGAAAGACTTCGGAACCGGCTGTCTGGAACCGAAGGAGATCAAAACACTACCACTAGGGTCCATACTCAAACATATTGAGTTGATAGAACAATCCCTGGGGTAGGCGAAATAAGGCAATTACACAAAAGATCCCAATGGGTCGAAGTGTATCCGCCTCCCCAATAAGATAAGATAAGATGTATTCATTAACTTTGGTGTCATATCCACATGATTGCGAACAATGATACACATTTGTCCGATCTTTGGTGAGAACCGAAGGGTGGAGGGGGCTTCGTCCAACAGTGGGCTTAAAAAAGGTTGATGATAATGTCTTTAAACTTAACTGCACATAAGCATAACGGTAAATTGTACTGCCTTAGCTAGGAAACGGTATAGTTACAGAGTAGGTGGTTGTAGTTTAGAATTTATTGTCAGTTGGCACGAACACTTAACACCTTGTTCGGCGATAACTATCAGTGGCCGTGCCATGAGTTGGCAAATAGGGATTATTTTAGCTTTTACTTGAGACTTGAATATTAATGTTACGGAACAGTCTAAAGTCCATTCATCCTTAGTTGTCTTATCTAGTAAACAACTTTCTAACCTAAAAGAACACGTATTTAAATATTTATCACACGGGTTACTCACGTAATTTAAGTCGATAATTGCTCGACATGTTTCGATCCATTTAGAGGATCCTCATCATGGAGTATCTATGTTTGAGTCTCACGTTAGTTGTAATTCTAAAAGAACGCGTTTTC
>JALPQI010005375.1:0-57054 GCA_025490895.1 Thaumatotibia leucotreta
GTTTCTGCGACGCTTCAGAGAAGGGTTATTGCGCTGTCGTTTATTGTCGTGTCGTTCAGAATGACGGTTCTATTGTCGTGCGCCTGTGCTGCGCTAAATCCAAGGTGGCTCCTCTCCGTAAATGCTCAGTACCAAGGTTGGAGTTGCTAGCCGCTGTCTTACTGTCGGACTTGGTCATGTCGTTTCGGGAAGCTTTGAAAGATTTTCACATGTTTGATGATATCTGCGCGTGGTCAGATTCCACTGTCACTCTGACTTGGATTCGTTCGTGTCCATCAAAGTGGAAAACCTTCGTAGCCAATAGGGTTACACACATACAAGAAAACGTTCGCCCTGACTGTTGGAAGCACGTTGCTGGTTCGGACAATCCTGCAGATTGTGGTTCCCGCGGCTTACTTCCAGCTGATTTAATCCAGCATCCGCTATGGTGGGCGGGGCCGATCTGGTTGTCTAATCCTCAAGAGTCATGGCCGCAATCGGAGATCCTTCCTGATCAGTCCGCTTCGAATGAGCAGAAAATTTATAGTCTGTTCACAGCCTCCAATGTAGCTTTCATAGACAATATCTTAAATAGATTCTCGTCTTTGCAGCGCATATTGCACATTCTCGCCTATTGTTTTCGATACATTCACAATTTGCAAAACCTAACTTCAAAAAATATCGAACCAAATTTATCGTCTGATGAAATCCTAAGGGTTATGCATTTTCTTGTAAAACACGTTCAAGAACAAGTTTTCGCCTCGGAAATTCGTTGCTTGTCGATAGATAAGTCACCACACCCTTTACCAAAACCTCTGCGAAAATTGTCGCCATTTTTGGATGAGCTTGGGTTGTTAAGGGTGGGCGGTCGCCTTTCCAAAGGGAATTTAACATTCGATGTTAAACATCCGCTCTTATTGCCTCGTGAGCATAGGCTGACGACGTTAATAATTCAGGATTATCATCATCGGTTCATGCACCCTGGATTGCAAACTCTGCAGAATTTACTAGCCCAAGAATTTTGGATTTTGTCAGCTAAACGGGCAATAAATTCGGTAATTTCGTCCTGCATGAAATGCTTTCGTTCTCGACCCAAGGTGGCTTCGCCTCCTATGATGGGTAATTTACCATCGTTTCGAATTAATCAAATTAAACCTTTTTCGTCCTCGGCGGTAGACTACGCGGGTCCCTTTGACATTAGTATGGCTCGCGGTCGTGGTCTACGCACATACAAATCGTATATTTGCGTTTTCGTGTGTACTGCCACCAAGGCGATACATTTCGAACTCGTTTCCGAGCTCACGTCTGAAGCATATCTGGCAGCTCTCCGTCGCTTTATTTCTCGACGTGGTCGTTGCTCCAGGTTAATCTCAGATCAAGGGAGAAACTTTATCGGTGCATCCAATATGCTACAAGATTTGATGGTTAAGGCTTCGCACGCAGAGAAAATTAACTTTGTTTTTAACCCACCTGGTAGCCCACATTTCTCTGGGTTAGCTGAGGCTGGCGTGAAGTCTGTGAAAACCCACCTTTCTCGTGTGATCGGTTCACAGCGACTTACTTTTGAAGAGTTCTATACTGTCTTAACTCAGATAGAGGCAATGCTAAACTCGAGACCTCTGTCTCCTATCAGTTCAGATCCTAACGATTTGTCTGTGTTGACCCCTGGTCACTTCCTCACTTTGGAACCACTCACCATATTACCGGAAGAAAATATGGTCGATGTGAAACTGGGTCCTCTTCAGCGATGGAAGCTGCTACAAAAGATCCACCAGGATTTCTGGCGCAAGTGGCAAGTAGAATACTTGCACACATTGCAACAACGCCACAAATGGTTCAACAACCAGCAGAACATTGTCGTCGGCATGCTCGTGCTAATTGTCAATGAGCAATGTAGCCCCATGAAATGGAAAATAGGCCGAGTTATCCAACTTCATCCAGGGACTGATGGGATTTGTCGCGTCGTTACAGTTCGTACCGAATCAGGTGAACTTAAACGACCAGTAGTCAAGCTGTGTCCCTTACCTTTGCAAAACTAACTCCCAAACCCCTTAGTAATTAAAAAAAAAAAAATAGTTTAATAGTATCGTATTGAATATCGTAGAATAAAATTAAATCTAAGTGTAGTTAAATAGCACAAAATCTAGAACACTATGCTCTGGTGTGTTCTATGAATACCTCTCGTTTAAAATATAATTCTCTCGTAAAATACATGGTATTTTGGCGGGCGGAATGTTTAGAATTGTTCCATGATTTTAGATAATTTCGCCTGGCAACATACTTGCCTTGAACTTAAAAAAAAAAAAAAAACGTTCAATGAGTTGTCATAAATCTTTCGGTGCGATAGCACGTACTCTTTTCTCGTAAATTCAAAGTATTCAAATCTTTCGTATCGAGCAGTTGATTATCGTATAAAATCTTTGTTTTCAACTGTGTGTGAACGTCGAAGAAGGCAGATCCGTTGGAGGAAGCACGAGTCTTTGCATCTCGCTGGAGCTGGTTAACGGTAAACCTTTGCCGAAGGTAAGTTTGAACGAGCCAACGGTGAGGAGCCTGTACCAGCCGCTACAGCCGAGATCTGCGCTATCTTCTGCAGATCACAAAGGTACGTGTTTCGTACAGCTGATAAGCCTTCCACACCTAGTTCCACATTATTTTCGTATCGTTGAAACTTAGAACATTAAACACTTAAAATATAAAAAAAATACAGTCCGCTTTTATCGAAGAAATAATCATACAATGGCTTAAATCCAGCAGTGGATTGAAATAGGCTGATTGCTTTGCGCGGCCTAGTGCGACACAGTGAGAAACGGACAACTGCAGCTTCGCTGAAAATATCTACCTAAAATTGTTGAAAACAGAGTTTTATAGTCCCTTGTTTTCTCCTCCAACAATAAACTAATAATAAAACTTCTTTCAGCATCATTTTGTACGAGTCTTATAAATTACTGCCTATTTTCTTTTTAAAGGCTCTTAACCAGCTGCCCCTTCAAACCAGATCGATTCTTAAGAGCGGACACGAATTGCATAATTTCTAATTTCCAATCACGCGTAATCATAGATCAAGCAAGACTGGTTTTTCTGAATGCATGGCCGCCCTACGCCAAGTAACGTGAATATTATTCAGCCCTATCCTATCAAGCCCTATCTATGTCGCGCCAAAGGCTTAAGCTTGCCCGTGAAAATGTCTAAAGTAATATTATTGTTACACTATTTAATATTATTTTATTATAATAGAAAATATCATTAGCAAAAGAGGTACCCTAGTTCATTTACCTACAAAATGAAAAAAAAAAAACCCGAAAAAATACAAAATTCTGTTTTCCCTGTCAGATACAATCTCATTCCCAACAACGCGAAGTGTAATTAACATTCTAGCACGCTAATTTGTCCTGGGTTGCGGGCGACTTCCATTAAAAGTTTGATGATATTTCCAAGCATCCGGAATAAGATTTCTATCATCTTCCCTGATTAATAATAAGGATTAAACTGGTTTAAGTGGCTGTTAGCGGAGTATTGCTGGCACACTGGAACTGATACAACACAACCTCGTCCCGTTGGTACCGCGGGTGTGATTATGGGATCTTGGAGAAATCGGTTAAAGTCGGTTTTTATTTTATTTGGTCATTATCAAATAACTAGTAAAATTCATGACTGTACTCGTATTGAAGAAGGGGTTGATACTTGTCAACAAAATTTCAGGACCGGGTTTGAAAGACAATTTTGTGCTAAGCGTGCGACTTCCGTGTTTTATTTGTTTGTAGGTGCCGTAATTATCAAATGAATTTAATGAATATTTAGTTTAACATATTTCCGCTAAATCTGTCCTGTTCCTAAGTAATCCTCTAAGGTTCTTCCTTAATTAGTCAAACAGACTTAGTTTGAGTAACACACTTCGGGAACTTTCGACTTGTTAGAAACCGTATCAAACAGGTAGTTTACGGAATTAGAAACATGTTGATTACGAAGATGTAGTCAAGGTAATTTACTTACGCTACCTTAATTCACTGGTTTTCTTGCTTCTCCTGTTTCTAGTTCGAGTTCTAGATGAGAAAGTTCTATAACTTCAACATAGTTAGTTGTATCACGGTATTACGATTTTGTAATACTGTAGTTGTATCAATGTATCATATTTAATGTAAGCCTGTGCGGTCACCTATTTTACTTTAAATGTAGTGGCACTACAAAGAGATGTATCTACCGTTAGACCTTATTTGAACGTAATATTTAAGGTGAAAACATCGATTAATTTCGCTTACAGATTCATAGCTGATAGCTAACGATATGGTACTAATTGGGTTTAATACAACAAAGTTTGTGGAACTGCTCAAAAATCTTAGTAAAGTAAAACGTGTATAATAAAATTGTATACAATATAAAATTGGATGTTTTCATACCAAATATGCTAATGTCATGAAACATTTGATTTTGGGTTATTCTTTCTGTACTGTAACATTGTATACCTGTAATTCCCAAGTCCTGAACTGCAATTTCACCATTCAATATTTGGGATAAGATCGCAACTCGTGTGCACTTGTTACGGGACACACAATTTCAAACATGTGGATCGTCGCAGAACAAGTTAAATAAAAATATATGTCGTGACAATCTTAGAAGATTCGCGGTTACTAGCGACCTGGGTGTTGTAAAAAAGTGCGAGATCGAAGGTTGGGGAGCTGTAAACACGGTATCAAATATTGATGTTTCTTTTTATAAGTTTCTGGGATACGCAATTAAAAGTTGCCCTCATCATCAGATTCGCATTAGAGTTTAAAAAGGAACGCCTTAATATTCAAATACGTTATTTAATATCTTAATCGTTTCAATTTTCCGATGTTTTTGGTAACCCATAAAAGTAAGTCATTTTCTTTTTTATTATCTAATAGACCAACGCAACGGTGGGCAGAAAGAACTTACTACATAGATAAGTGTAGCAAGCATACTCTTATAGCGTCACGGAATTCTTTTTTTCTGTGATGACCATGCAGCCGTGTGGTGACGACAGTAAGAATACGTGTGTCACCACCCCAACTCCTCCTGCGGGTGTCGTAAGAGTCGACTAAGGGATTGAAGTGTCACTGACCATTATTTTATAAAAGATTGATGATGGGCAGCAGCGTCATCATAGTGGACACATTACTGCGATCGCCAATCCGCTTGCCATGGGCATTTACCTCCTAATGCGTCTATACGCATACTTAATAGGAGAGGCCTACGTCCAGCAGTGGACTATCATAGGCTGATGATGATGATGATGAGGTCTACCGTACTAACTATCATCACCATCATCATCATATCAGCCGAAAGACGTCCACTGCTGAATATAGGCCTCCCCCAAAGATTGCCACAATGACCGGTCCTGCGCCAACCGCATCCAGCGGACTCCTGCGACCTTCACCAGCTCATCGGTCCACCTTGTGGGGGGCCTACCCACGCTACGCCTTCCGGTACGTGGCCGCCACTCAAGAACCTTCCCGCCCCAACGGCCATCGGTTCTACGCGCAATGTGCCCCGCCCACTGCCACTTCAGTTAAGCGATTCGGAGAGCTAACTATGCTAGTAGGTAATTTTCGTTCGTTCCTGGTTCTTGGCTAATTTAAAGCATCTCAAATTCAAAGAGCCATTTCTCAACAAATTCAACACATGCAGGAGACACACGCTTTACAAAACGCCACCATTTCTTAGAAAAGTCAAGAGATATTCGCAAGTTTGCGCATGCAAAGTTTCGACGGAAATTTAACTGTTTATTATGTGTATTTTCCTGGAAAACTGCACAAACTATAAATCTATCAAGATTTTTCAAAGGTTCACCAACTGTTGGCTGTTGCAGCTATTACACCAAGATGTTCATATTGAAGGTATACAAATCTAGTTTTTGCTAAATAAATGATTACCTAAAAGTAATTCTAAACCGCATGCAAATAAAAATAGTACATGATAGAGTTGTATGATGACAAAGGTCGACCGACAAGTTATAAATGTTTAGCTGTGATATATCAGTTAAAAAACTTGCAAACGGATAACGCCATTTGCATGCTAGTTCATGCTCTTAAATATCATCATCATCATATCAGCTGGAAGACGTCCACTGCTGAACATAGGCCTGCCCCAAAGATTGCTACAATGACCGGTCCTGCGCGGACCATCCAGCGGACTCCTGCGACCTTCACCAGGTCATCAGTCCCCCTTGGACCTTTGTAGTCTTAAATATACTCTCTCTGAAAACAACAAACAAAAGCTTCTTAACAATCTTGGTAAATTGAGTATATTCTAGCGTTTCCGCAGCGAAGTCATTTAATTAATTAATCTATGCAAATGCTAAAAATGAGAATGTAAAGTTATTCATGGCGTGTGTGTAATCCCATTAAGTCTTAATTAAATTTGTTTCTGCAGGCCGATCCTGCACATCTACTGGCTTCACAGTATGAAGCTGTCACTATAGGGATTGTGCGCTTAGAGCCTGCCTTGTTGTGGACGAACTAAGAAGTTTCAGAAGACTTTTCAAGGCAAAAACACACTTGTGGTTTTACTTGCAACTTTGAATAATCTCTAGTACTTAAATAAACATAACTTTAAGGATTTTCATTCAGTGGGCACTAAAAATTCACACAATGGAATTTAGTGCCTGCTATTTAAAACAGGTTAAAAACCTACCTACCGATTTACAATTGCCGTTTTAAGTCGGAAGCAGATGTTCTTTTAGCTATTCTAGTGCTTACAAAATATATGTTTCAAAGGTATTCTATATGTAGACTGACAAGTGTAAACTATTAGGGTTCTGTTTTTACCATAGGAAATCTAAAAAAAATATGTGGCACTACTTACGCCTTTCTACAGCGGTACTGGATAAAATTAATAACAGCTTGTTTCAATTTAGATAATTAGTGAGAAAATGTAGTTAAGAATTGTAAAAAGAGAAGATGTTTGGTTACCTAGCTCCGTACAGTAATCAAAATAGAAAGAAAAATATAGGAAAATACCAATCAACTACTTATCGAATTAAAGATTAGCGATAACACAACTGTAATCTTATTAGCACATGATTGACGCGACAGTATGTCATTGCGAAAAATACTTCTCGTCTTTTACGAACGCTATTAATAAAAGAGGGACGGATAGTCTATCTAGCGGTGACATACTGCCGCACTAATCTTGTGCTAAGCCTACTGCATTTGTAATTTCTTATTTTATGAAAAAGAACTCGAAAGTTAAACCGCCGCTTGCTTCCCTAGCATGCGCTAGTCATATGCAAATGATTTGAATTCAAACAAAAAGACAAATGAACCAAAACCTATTGTTTTCACTGTAACCTTAATTGTAACCAGATAAGGTTTAAAATCAATTGGCTCTTCTAGTCACATAAATTGTTACAATTTTAGGAAGACGCATTTGACGTGTTCGTTGCATTTTGAATCGTTATTTTGCATGGACACACATCTAATTGTATCGTGCAAATTTGAATAGAACCATGTACAGAAGGTTTTAGAATCCTATTTCCAAGGAAGTTCGTTACCTAATATTACTGAAAAGATTTTGTGCAAATTCCTTACAATTTACATAGTCACGTTATAAAACGTAAAAATATGAGTTTATCGTTTGTAAGTGAGCGTGGCCTGATCAAAGGTAACTTTCGGGGAATTCATAAAAAATATTGACATCAAAATTTAGTTCATCATTATTTATTTTGCTTCGTTTGGGAATCGAACAAAGCTAAATCGAAAAAAAAAACACCTTTTTTATGACCCTCTACTTACGTAACGTAAGTACCATTAAGAAAGGAACAACGTTACGTCTAATGTCTGATTCAAATTGCAGCAAAATTATTTATTAAGACCAGTAATTTTTTTTAATAAATGAATACGGAATTACTAACTTTTGAAAATCATATTATAAAGTCTTCTTAATTTGAGCAAAATACTCTATCTACGAGAGATAGCTCCGTCCTTCCAACTTAGGTAAGAACTCGTAGGCCTAATACCGGCCTAATGTCATTACTATTTACTATAGATACATATAGTGTCTGTTAAGACAAATAATAAACATAACGTTTCATATATTTCTAGCAATAAGTACGTACGGTACAGTCAGCTGCAATGTTGTTTTCACCAACGAAGCGTATAAAACACCTGACACTAGGGTTGCCAGTTTATAGCATTTTCCAAAAAAAAAACACGTGAAAGAAGTTAGTACATTGTAAAAAAATATTGTAGTTTTTGACAAGTCTTTATTTTTCTATTGCATAAGGGTCTTATCACACTTGCGATTTACAAGCGATTTGAAAGCGAAGCGTACGCGCGGCGTGTTCGTCGCGTGCCCGTAACCGATTCGCCGCGAGTGCGTCGCGATTTTGCCGCGATCGCGTAACGAATACGCTGCTCAGCCGTCAGTAAATCGCGAATTGGTTGCGGGCACGCGACGAACACGCACCGTGCGTACGCTTCGCTTTCAAATCGCTTGTAAATCGCAAGTGTGATAAGGCCCTAAGACTACTTTTGACTGAGTAGCGGAGCATTCTAGAAATTTAGAACTTTTAATCTCCATCAGCAGCATGCATGATACAGTCAGTGTGACCCAGACCCCCCAAAAATAAAGTATTTTTGGGTACTATATTTTTTCCAACAGTATATAGTACAAAGAGTCGAAATATAGTACAATACTATATAATATAGTACGGTTGGTAACCCTACCTGACACAGTATTATTTGTCAAGCCATAAAAAAAAAACGTGCGTGTCGTATATTTCTGCGCTTCGTTAGGTAATATTATAAGTTACAACCACGTTATAACATACCTACATAATAATGTAGTTCATTGTACATTTGCACCCGTCAACTTCACAGGCAACTTGAGAATTACACCTTCGGTCAATTACGAATATAGGTCAGGTGGAAAAAAATAATGCAAACATGCTAATTTGAAATATTTTTTCAAAATATTCATAGCGACTTATTAACGATTAATTTTGAAGTACATTGCTTCTCACACAACTTTTGTTACAAAGTCAAATAATTTTAAATATTGAGTTCTTAATTAAATCATACAAGAAATTTGATTAACAATCTTTTCCTAACTATTGCGAAAATACGAACTTTCCGCACGCTTCGCGCGCGGTAATTTCTCCTTTTGACGAACTTGTTAGGTTATGAAAAAAGTCGTTCGATACACGTGTAAAAACTACTTTTTAACTCGGGTGATTGTCACCCTCGTTTCACTCGGGCCCCAACTTTCACCCTCGTCGTGCGTTAAATTCTCTTTTTAAGGCACTTGTTTTGAAAAAAGTCGTTCGATACACGTGTAAAAACTTCTTTTGCACAATTTTTTTGCACTTGCATCGACCTTCCATTCCATCTTTATTTCTCCTCGGACTTTGTAAAAGAGCGTGATTATGGAATAAATAATGCAAGACAAGTTTGTAGGTTTGTTTACATTTTTTTTAGATTCTACTCACGATTTAGGTATATGACATAGTTGGCAATATACTCTAGGTAGGTAAGTACCGACCGACTCGTATCATGGATAATATTGCCTCACCTATGTTATTTCCGTGTATTTAAGAGGATAAACCAGCTATAAAACTGTTGTCAGATATCTGTAAGTAAATTCTACACAATTTCTTAAACCGTTCTTAATTGTTTATAAGATTATAAGCATAATAAATAAATAAATATCTTTTGACATCTCACACAAATCGACCTAGTCCCACGGTAAGCTCAATGGCTTGTGATGTGGGTACCAGGCTACGATATATATAATAGATAGATACATATAGTTACTTAAATACATATGTAGACAGCCATGACCAAGGAACAAATATTTGTGATAAATAAATACACAAATAATGCCCTCGCCAGGATTCGAACCCGGAACCTCCAGCTTCGTAGGCAGGGTCACTACCAACTAAGTTACGAAGGCTAATGTAATAATATTAAGTATTCAGTTTTGACAATACCTGTACCTAGACATTACATTTATTTGTGTAAAAACAGCTAGAAACAACTTATCGTAAAAGTAATACAGCGCATTCCATTGCGTCTTTAAGTGAACGGCCACTTTAACAAAACGCAATAAACACGCAAGGGAATTAAAGTTTACATTACAATCCGCATGTTTAATGTTCGCGGTGCGAGGCGACCGACTGGTTTCGTCATCACATGCCTCAAGGCCGCGCCCGCGCGCCAGCAGCTTAGCGTAACGGCTGGGTGAATGAACGTTATCTGTCTGCTTCGCACTACACGCGGCGAAGCATGCCATCTCGTTCTTGTTCACCGATGGAGCGCTCGGCGGCGTGATACTCCCATTTCTTGTTCTTGAGTCACTTGAAAGAGCCAGTGTCGCGCGCGCGCTCGTCGCAAAATGGCGGACGTTGTAAAGCCAGATTGCGCGTCATCGAAATCGAGCCAACATTTCGACTTTAAAGAAATGAAAGACAGATATCTAGAAGAAGTTAAAATGTATTACGCGAATAGACAATTACCCGCAGTCACCCCGTACACGCGGGAGGTAGTGGATAGAATAAAAAAGCAGATAAAAGAGAGACTGTTTCTTATGTCAGTTGGACATCCGTCGGAACATACGAAATACAAGGTGGCACACAGACTATACGAAATTTATAAACAGAACGGTGAGGAAATATTGATTTGTAAAAGATTGCTATCTGACGATCCTATTGTTCAAATTGTGCCAGCAGAAGACTGTTTTGACATTTTGGCTGATGCTCATTTGAAGACCAATCACGGTGGGAAAGATAAAATGTTAAACACAATAAAAAGAGGGAACTACGTTGTGCCAAAGACTAGTGTCGATTTCTTCTTAGCTGTTTGTAAAGTTTGCAACCTTAACGGACAAACTAAACAAACTAACAAACAAACAAAACGAAGCGCTGAGGAAAAGATACCTCAAATATTTAATTCTAGAGGCCAAGTAAATTTAGTTGACATGACTCAAGAACCTGATGGTCTATTCAAATATATTTTATGTTATGTAGACAGATTTACAGGTTTCATGCTTTTACGACCCCTAATGTCTGAAAGTGTACAAGAAACAGCCATGGAATTAATAAAGATATTTTTTGATTTTGGGCCCCCAGAAAAATTAGAGACTTACAATAGACCCTTTTTTGTCAAAGTGATGAGCTTAATAAACACTGCACACAGTGAATTTAATATTAATTTGGTGTTGCCAGTTAAAATGAAACAGACATCTCCACTCAACGGTATAAAAGAAATGCTTCGAGAATGGCAAGTTAACAGCGGTAGTAGCAACTGGGCCGTAGGATGTTACATTGTTCAATGGAATAATAATTCTGAAACAAGTATTATCAAACCATCACCTTATTCTGCAGTATTTAAACATCCCATGTTTGTAAAGAAAGATGTAAAGCTACAAGGAAATGAGAAATGCCAAGAACGTGAAGGAGATGACGAAACTATAACATCTTCTGTGATTTCTATAGACGAGAATAGCCAATCAAATACTTCAACAGTAGTAGATGATGAGTGTGAAGAAATTGTAATGGTGCAAGAAGAAAATGATCTCAATGAAGATGATGAAGATTGCCTTATAACTATTACCGATGCTCCTAATGTACCCGTCGTAACATTACCTTCAACAAATAAGATCTACTCAAATAAGCAACATACTAAAGGGCCAAATATACTTTCAAAGAGGCCTCACAAAGAAGTTATTCATAAAAATTTTGGCAATAATAAGCCACTGCTTGTTTTGTCGCCGTTCAAAAATATTGCTAACGTCAGTAATAATAATGATTCACAAAAGCCAAAATCAGTTGAAATCAATGAGTCGCCAAAAGTTAATAATAGGTGTCATGTGTGCAAAACGGAAATAAGAAAAGCCTATATTTGTTTGAAATGTGACAGGAATGTTCATTTATTCTGCTCTGATAGACTATTGCAACCAAAAGTTTCTCCGGATGTTTTAAGTGTTACGTGTACCTCTTGTACGATTACAAATAGGAATGAGAAAGCGAAACGAAAGCACGCAGATATTGATACTTAATGTTAGATTAAAACTACCATTGTAATGTTGGTATTATTGTTTTTTTTTTCTAGCAATAAGTGGGTAACCGATCTGGACATGCCTTGTCTTCCTAGCCTAAAGTTATAGAAAAAAAAAATTGTAAACACGTTGGCCAAAAAATAAGTATTGTCCCGCTGTCAATGAGGTTTTGGGATATAGAATTAGCCCCAGGAGAAGATTTTTTTTAAATAAGTCCCCAGTTTCAGAAATAGTCGTCTAAGTAGTTAAAGTACCCAGCATCTAAAAGACACGTAGGTACCTAATTACTTAAAAAAAATCAACCCCTCTGAAACTTTCGAAAACCTCCTGGGACATTTATTCTGTGTCCCAAACAAAATCTCACAGGCAGCGAGAATGCACTTATTTTTTGGCCACCTTGTATATATTTTATCATTCACATAATTTAACATTTTAATATTTGTTGTGATTTATTTTTCAACAATAGTTTTTAATGACAAGATTATTTGTCATGATTATCTCCATTATATCGACCATATTAAAAACGAATATTTTTTATTTTAATATACTTTGGACTTATATTGCCTATTTAAACCCAAAACAAAATCAATAGTCGTAAAAACTGTCTATCCTATTTTTGTGATTCTTGAAGTAAACTGAGTAACATTTTCCAGTTAAACTACTCATTCCATAATTATTTTCTATAATGATAATATTATTTTTTTAACTACTTTTTTTTATGGAATGAGTAGTTTAACTGGAAAATGTTATTCAGTTTACTTCAAGAATCACAAAAATAGGATAGACAGTTTTTACGACTATTGATTTTGTTTTCGGTTTAAATAGGCAATATAAGTCCAAGTACATTATAAGCATCAAGCATTATTTGTTATAATAACCGTATTAAGGAAATAATGATTTCAACGGAGTACGTGTAGCTATAGCTGTGCGTACGAAGCTACCTACTCGATAAAAACGACACTGATATTCTCTCTGGCGAATTGGCGATAACCGGCGCGCTGTTGCCACTCCGCCCGAATGCCCCGCCTGGTAACAGTGCAAGCGTTTAGCAAGTTCCAAGTCAGCCTCGATTCACTTCTAAACTAGTAACAGTATAACTTGACCCCAACATTGGTAGCGACTATGCTTGGCCCGGGGCATGAGTTATACTGGTCGACGTGAGGAGGCCGAACCGTTCGCGTTGTGAAGAAGCCCGCGCGCAGGGCTGGGCAGTATTTCAATTATATGTATTTGAAATACGTATTTAAAATACAAATACGTATTTTGTATTTGTATTTCAAATACTCCTTGAAGAAGTATTTTGTATTTGGTATTTCAAATACTGCACTCACGTGTATTTAGTATTTTATATTTTAAATATTTTAAGCTAAAAAATACTTTTTTTACAAAATACATTTTATTGAATTTTATAATCGTATAACGGAACGTTTTTAGAGGCCACTGTGGCAACTTCAACTGTCATTAACTGATCGTTACGCGGGTTTTCTGTTTTCTGCTAGACGCAAAATATTTTAAATTAAAGAATCCTCTGTATTCCCTGTGATCCTCTGTGAGTTGTGAACCCTAGCCTTCTGAGAACGAATGCTGCAATGGACGAGGACGATCAAATTCAATTCCCATCTACGTCTTCGATGCCGGACGACGGCGGCGATAGAGCCGATAGAGTAAATCAAGTGTATCCTTTCATCTTAACTGGAGGAAAATATTTCACAGTTTCAACTGTGACCAGCAGCAATAACAGCGATAATGTACAGGCAACGTGTGTGAAATGTAAAACTATAATCAAAGGTAGTTTAAAGGCTACAAGCAATTTCAGGCTGCATTTGAAAGTAAGTCATGAATGTATATGAACACTCTTACATATGATGTTATTTTCGTTTATTGGCTATTGACACTATTGTTCTGTGATTTCAGAGAAAACACCCTGATGATCTGATTGACTATGAAAACAGCAAAATAAATCAACATGTTCCTGGTAAAAGAAAACCGCCAGTACAAAATGAAGATAAAAGGAAGCAAACAAAACTAGATTTTACATTACAAAAAGATACTGAATGTCAGAAAAAACTAGATAGGAACATTATGAATTATATTGTACAGAGTATGAAGCCCTTAAGCACTGTAGATGACCCCAATTTTGTGAAGATTTTTACTGATCTTCCACAAAACTTAAATGTAATGTCAAGAAGAACATTAGGAAGAAAAATTGAAGCTAGTAAAAAAGAAATCATGGAAAAACTTCAAACTATTTTGAGTAATTTGGAGTATGTATCAACCACTACTGATATATGGTCTACTAAAACAAGGAGCTTTCTCGGTGTAACTGCACACTGGGTAAGATTTCACATATTTCTCTTCTAAATGCAAAATCTTTATTGACTGTATTCATGACTACACATAATTTTGATAAAATCAGAATGTAATGAAACAGAATTGTAATTAAAATTAAAGCAATAATTATTACTTTCATTTTCAGATTGATACAACCTCGCTGGAATGTATGAGCTGTGTATTATCATTTGTCCGCTTTAAAGGATCACATACTTATGACAAGATTGCTGAAATGCTTTTTGAAATTCAGTCTTCTTTCAAATTAAGACATGAACAAGTGGTATCAACTACTACTGACAATGGGTCAAATTTCGTGAAGGCTTTCCGAGAATTTGGGTTCACTGATTATGTACCAGATTTTGCTGATGATGCTATTGAAGGTAAAAAGTAATAACTTTGATTAGGTATACATATCTAAAACTTTCATTATTCTCCAATTCCTTACATTATTAAGTTAGAGGTATTACACCTTACATCTCGGAGTAGTATGCAGCACAGCACATACCTTGGTGATTTTTTATTTGCTTAGGTCCATGGGCCTCAGGTTCCACTTTCTATCAGAACTAAGACCACTGAGAGATTGTCTGCCTATATTTATGAGAAATAAAACTATTGAAGATAGTTCAAATAGTGTGCTTTCATATTTTCAATTATTTCAATCAGCATCTGAAAATTGAAATTTCATAGTGTTTCAGCAAATTATAACCAATACATATATTCTAAATCTGCTGTTTAAGCTGTTTTTTCTGACGTTGGTACTTTAACTCACTATTTTGTTTGTTTTAGACATTGATATTGTAGATGTTGTAGCAGAATCAGCAGCAACTGCCTCTGACATTCTATATGAGGAGGTATTGTTACCAGTAAATATAACAGAAGAAGACAGTACGGAGAGAGAGTTATTTTTACCTAGGCACCTCAGATGTGCCAGCCACACTTTAAGCCTTTTGGCCACTACAGATATGAATAATTTCATTAAAAATTCGCGTGTGAGCAGAGTTCACTACACAGCTATTGCTAAATGTACTTTATTGTGGAATATGTCCAGAAGGCCTAAATCTGCTGAGATTATAAAAGACTGTCTTGGACATCAGCTAATATATCCTTGTCCCACAAGATGGAACTCTCTATACGATTCAATAGTGCAGCTTATGAAAAGT
This sequence comes from Thaumatotibia leucotreta, assembly GCA_025490895.1. Classification (NCBI taxonomy): domain Eukaryota; kingdom Metazoa; phylum Arthropoda; class Insecta; order Lepidoptera; family Tortricidae; genus Thaumatotibia; species Thaumatotibia leucotreta. The sequence goes on from JALPQI010005375.1 coordinate 15,486, forward strand.
AAATTAAAATTGAATAACTTATTTGACAAATTGGGGAAAAACAACACTTTTACAGCTATAGAATTCGAATACCTGGAAGAATTTATAGAAGTGTTGAAGCCAATTGCCACAGCCCTGGATTACCTTCAAGGCAACAATTGTTATTATGGCAAACTCCTGCCTACTTTGATGTCTGTAAGAACACGATTGGAAAGACAACAAGAGCGAAATTTGAGGCATTTTACTACAATTGTACAGCAATTGAAAGAGAGCCTTGAAAAACGATTTGAACAGTTTTTCAAATTATCACCAGAAGTAAATGGTGCCATATTGGCATCTTGCTATCATCCCAATTACAAAATGAGGTGGTTGCCTGAAAATATAACACCAGAGGAGAGACAAAGAATTCAAAATCTTGCATTGCATGCATTAGAGGCAAATTATACGAAACATGAATTAAGTGACATCATGATGCCAGGGAGTGGTAGGAGTAGCAGCAGTGCAAGTAAAGAAGATGATGATTTTATTGTTTTTGTAGACAAGGACAATCAACCACAGACATCAAAAGTGAAGTTGGAATTAGTCTGCTTCTTAAACAATAAAAACAGACAGCTTAATATTTTGGAACAGTATCCAAATATCAAAAATGTTTTCAGGCAATTTAATACAAGCTTGTGTTCGTCAGCACCCGTAGAAAGATTGTTTTCCTTAGCAGGATTTATTCATTCTCCAACAAGAGGCAGTTTATCTGACGGCATGTTTAAAAATCTTGTATTTATGAAAGGTAATTCTTCTTTTACTAATTAATTAATTAATTAAATAAAAAAAGCCTTTATTTACTGGCAAGACTCTTTCCAGTCAATTTTCTAAAATTCCTTAATACTTGCTGATTAAATAGTATAATATAATATATTTGTTGGGCTCGGAGCCAGAACTAGCGTCAACGCCCTTTTGACGCAAATTAAATTGGGTAGTGAATAAAGCCTGCTAAAGAAAAAATGTAATGATTATACCTATAACATAAACATTACTCTATACTTGTATCTAAATTGCGTTTTATAAAGTTCCTGAAGGTGAAGCAGATAATATGGTTGTTCGACTGTATTTTGTAATTTGTATTTTAAATAAAAAGCCTTAAAATACTGTATTTTGTATTTCATATTTCAAATACACAAGTATAAAATATTTTGTATTTTATATTTTAAATACACGCAGAATAGTATTTTGTAATTTGTATTTTAATTAAAGCAAAGCATGTATTTTGCCCAGCCCTGCCCGCGCGTAACGTAAGCTGTGTAATTATTAGCGCAAGCGCGACAGAGTCGAGTTCTAAATATCCAGTGTAACATGACCTTAGAGTACTCTAATACATGTAAGCGCATTCAGAGCACTGCTATAATTGCTATTATGAAGCGGACTACAAGAGTTTGGCAAGCAATCGGAATATCGGTTATGAACAAACTTATGATTACGAACAATAGTGTCGCTACCGTCGTTGAATAACAGTAAAGTTTGTACGCGGCGCAGTTAGTTCCAAATTCAACCACCAGATCAAAGTTAGTAAATAATTGTATGACCTGCGATTGTATGAAACAATGAGTGTTGCATGTTAGTTTTATATTACTAATTAATATTTTAAGATTTGTTGGTATTAGTTAAGTAGTTACTATTGCCAATTGTAGTTTAAAATTATGATGAATGATACCTATTTATAATGATACTTACCTACCTATAGTTAATTTGTAATGGGCTTTATGCAACGCCAAAGTTTAATTAAGCATGGATGATGTGATGTTAATTAAATAATTATGTTAGGTTCATGTTATTATTATTCAATAATACAGCATTTAGAATTTCCTAAATTGTTTTTTATTTCGGTTTAGTACCTACAGTGAAGGGGGTTTATCTTTATGCCGTTAAAATAAGGTGCAAAAGTGTATACATATTTTTACCCTTGACTGTACTTTAGCTAGATGCTACCGTATCCCAGATTATGAGTAGGTAGGTACTTAACTAAAATATTACTCATGTGACAGTTATCAGAACATATTTTGCATTTTCGTCCCTGGTTAAAAAAACATCAACGAATTGTTACCCCGATTCATCATTTAGTATTTTGTGTTTATGTTAAACTGCATGATGTGTCACGGTATATTCATATTTATTATGTTTCAAAGATTACCAATATCGCAATCTTTGCTCCCTAGCTCCCTACAAGTTTTAAATTGCGAGTTCGAAATATCTGAAAACTTTCAAAGATGCAAGTTCCCCATCTGAACTCTGAATAGTTTGTAAGTTAGTCTAGACTCTAGCGGATTCTGTAATCTATCCTTAATAGCCTAGGAATTGGAAATGTTCTTATGAGGAAACATGGCTTTAGTTTATAGCAACATGATTTATTTAGTCGGTTTTACGAATATGTTAACGACTCTGATCTGAACTGAACAGTTCAGTTCAGAGTACGAGATTGATGATGGGCAGCAGCGTCGTCATAGTGGACACATTAATGCGATCGCCAATCCGCTTGCGCAGCGTGGCGATTATGGGCATTTACCTCCTAATGCGTCTATACGCATAGTTAATAGGAGAGGCCTACGTCCAGCAGTGGACTAACATAGGCTGATGATGATGATGAACGACGACAAATAATGAACACGTGCACGTGTGCGTGGCGTGCACGTTGTGGCGTCGGAAATGTCATAGTCAACGGCACACCGCTTCCACGTCACGCGCACGTGCACGAAACGCAAGCGGTGTGCCATCTAGCATAACATTTTATTCATACAGTACATTTTAGTGTGAGTCACCCTTTAGAAAGAACGAAGAAGAAGAATCCGCACTGGTCTTTACACCGAATGCAAAGCAAAATGAGAGCGTTAATGAGTTGACGGCAAGTGGTAAACCAAAATCCGTGACTGGAATTGTTATGGATTTCGAGCAGGATCATAAATCACCACTTGAACAACAACATAAAGATACGTCGTTGCTGCGAGAGAGGGACCAATATCATACAGCAACACAGAAGACTGCAGTCGAAGAAATAGTATCTACTGTTCCCGCAAACGTTAACTTGGACTATACAAATAAAACCAGAAAAATGTGCATGATTAGCTCAAATAAGTTCAATAAAACCTTAGTAATAGCAAATAGTAATTTCGGTGAAAACTATAATCTTTGCCACTATCTATATCCGGGCGTAGGGACCCGTAAACTGTTTTGTGATTTGGACAAGAAATTGCTCAACTACACAAAAGAAGACTATTGTTTAATCTTTATAGGGGAAGAGGATTTCAAAAAGTCCCAATGCTATGATAACTTAGTCTTATATATAAGGTATGTCACAACAGCACTAACACACACTAATATTATTGTATGTTACCCAACTTACAATATTGGTTTGTTTAGTAACATGTTTAACTCGAGAGTGGAATTGTTTAATCAACTGTTATACATAGATAATTCCAAATACAACTATGTTTATCTATTAGATAGTAATCGTAACCTAGCGTATGATCAAGAAATGTTTTACCTGAAGTCGGGACGCATAAACAAATACGGTATTCATGTAATTTTTAAAGATGTGAGGACCTTAATTGATTTAATTCAGGAAGACAATAAAAAGTACGATGAGACCATGATACACGACCAATTTTCATGCCACAGTAGTCCGAAAGACTCAGAATTTTTTCGTTAATAATGATATTGAAGTAATTACACATACCGATACAAATAGTTCTAGCAATTTTTTGTGTGTGTTACATCAAAATATAGGAGGACTTTTATGTAAACTAGACAAACTTCAAATTGCAATGAACAATTTCCACACAAAAAACCAGGAAATTGATGTCATTTGCATTAGTGAAACTTTTTTGACTAAGGTCACAGAAAATAATGTTAAATTAGAAAACTTTACTCCAGGAGCCTTTTACAGTAGACGCAATCGTAGGGGTGGAACGGCTATACTAGTTAATAAAAATCTGCAGTCTAAAAAAATAGTGCTAGAGTCGAACTTAGGAACAGATTTTTACTTTGAATGTTGTGGTATAGAGTTGATTGGCTTGGACGTTATTATCCTAGTAATATATAGAATACCAGTACAAAAAAAATCCCATATTGGAATATTTATTCACAAGCTAGATAAATTACTATTCCACCTGTCCTGCAAATACAAGAAAAAGAAAATAATAATCTGTGGGGACTGGAATATAGATGTGCTAAAAGATAGCCCTTATGTGAAAGATTTAAAAACTACACTTCACAAATATAACTTCACATTACACATAGATTCTCCGACTAGGTTAAAGTCATGTATCGACCAAATAGCTAGTAACGTTGAGAATGTTAGTGCAAAAACACATCAAATATGCTTATCAGATCATGATAGGGCTCAAACAATCACTTTTAACGTAAAGCAAAAGAAGATATGTCATACTTGGTTTGAATACAAGAGAGACTATCACAATGAAAATGTTAACAAATTCCTACAGTGCATATCAGCACTATCGTTTTACGATGTCATGTCCTCCAATGACCTGACGGAAGCTTTTAAGTCATTTTATGAGATGCTGTGTTTGTTATACAACCTATGTTTTCCCATAATAAAGGTCAAATTTAACAACCGCTTCAAAATATCCACATGGTTAACAAAAGGTATTAAAAAATCCTGTCACACTAAACGAAAATTGTACCTAAGATACACACTTACAAAAACAAATAAATCTAACAATAAAACAAAACTAAAAAACTACAGCAGATTATTAAGAAAATGTATCGCGAAATCTCAAAAAATCAATAATGTTAATCATATATCACGTAGTAAAAATAAGTGTAAAGCTACATGGGACATTATTTCTTCCAGTTTATCCAATATTAACATGCATAATGAAATTGACAATTTGAATTTTAATAATATGACATTTAATAATCCGCAGGACATTTGTAATTTAATGAATAATTTTTTTATTGACATAACCCTACCAAATTCGGGTACAAATAGTGGAATCCAACATTCTAATAATAATGTATCGAATAATGTTAAGAACTTTCACTCCACAATTTTCTTAACACCTGCTGATGCTCAAGAAGCTTTTAAAATTATAATGTCTCTTAATAACAGTAAAACCTCCGGATATGATGACGTAACAACATACATTCTTAAGCTGAGTGCTCCTTGGATATGTCACCCTATAGCACACATTATAAATTTATCATTTGTTCAAGGGGTTTTTCCTGAACAGTTGAAACTGTCGGTGGTAAAACCCTTACACAAAAAAGGTGACCGCAAAGATCCTAACAATTATAGGCCCATAACTATTGTTCCTGTTATTTCTAAAATAATAGAGAAATCAATGTGTCGTAGGCTAACGGGATTTCTTGAAAGAAACGAGCTATTACAACCAGAACAATATGGTTTCAGAAAAGGTCTTTCAACTGAACTTGCTTGTTTCGATTTCGTAAAATTTGTAACGGAATGTCTAAACAATAAATTACCTATTTTGGCAATATTTCTCGACTTAAGCAAGGCATTTGATTGCGTTGATCATGGTCGACTACTAGCCAAACTTGAACGTTACGGAATCCGAGGAGTCGCGCAAAATTGGATTAAAAGTTATTTGTCAGACAGAAAACAATGCACAGAAATTTTAAAAATAGAAAAGATAAAAAAGAGTTTTACTAAAGTTAAATACCGCTCAGATTTTCGTGAAGTTAAGTCTGGTGTCCCTCAGGGGAGCATCCTAGGGCCTCTTTTATTTTTGGTGTACATTAATGATCTCCCTCTAGCTATCCCTCACAAATGTATACTTTTCGCAGATGATACAACTCTACTAGTTAAGGCTGAAAATCCTGATACATATGAAAGTACAGTTAATAATGCTCTGGCTGACATAAAAAATTGGACATGTAAAAATAATCTAAATATTAATATGACAAAGACATTCTATATTCAATTCCATTCATATAATAGTTTTCCAATTCAATTAAATATCGATTATAACAATATACCAGTTTTAAAATGTGAAAGTATTAAATTTTTAGGGTTAAACATTGATCAGCATCTCAACTGGAAAGATCATATTGATGCAGTTTGCAGCAGATTAACTAGATTTATTTTTGCCTTAAGAAAATTGAGAAATACAGTTAGCATTGAAGCAGCAGTTACAGCTTACCACGGCGTTGTCTCGTCAGTGTTAAGTTACGGTTTACTTCTGTGGGGAAACTCAGTTGATGTTGAAAGAGCTTTCAAATTGCAAAAGAATTGTATACGTGCAATAATGAAAGCTAGATTTGACGATAGCTGCAAGCCGCTTTTCAAGAAGACAAATATATTGCCGCTACCTTGCATGTATATAAAAAAAGCATGTGAACTAGTAAAAAACCGACCAGACTTATTTAAAATGAGGTCAGAATTCTATATGAGCCAGAGAACACAATACAAGAACCTTTTACATCAACCTCGATGCCACTTAACGATTTACAAGAAGAAGATTTGCCGGACAGCATAAAACAGTTAAACGGTACGAAATATAAACAGATGCTAAATAGTTTTCTGCTAGAGCACTGTTTTTATAGTACCAAAGAATATGTAGAGTATAATAATCGAAAAATACAATAAAATCAACCTTGTACATCTTCTTGCCCGACAGGAGAATTTGCAAGCTCTTCACTCTGACGCCCTCGTCCTATAACAAAAGGGAAAACCCAAATAAGTTCTCGTCTAACGGCATTTCTTTTTAATAATTATTGTTTGTTGGGTAATTGTATAACATTATATAGCCGAGTAAAAAATATAGGCTTAAAACAAACATAAAGAACATACCTTGTAGTTTCGATGAATCCACGTTGATAGTCTTGAGCAAAATGATTAGCTGTTTTAGCTCACTAAATCGTTAGTTAAACGCGGGTGCCATGTTTTTGAAGCTTGTGCGATTGCCGTCATGGCCGTTGATCAAATGAAAGATGTAGTGAAAATGGCGGAACGCGTGAACGAACGAACGAATGGAAGGGAATTATAAATTGACTTACTATTAATAAAAATGTAATAAATATGTAATAATAAATGTGTAATTTGAATTTTAATAATTTTAAAAATAATTTTGGGCTATTGTTTATATAAATTGGATAGTTTCTTGTCAAATTTCTGCATACCAGAAAGGAAACAAAATGTATAATTTTATTAATGAATTGAAATCCTTAATGATTAATGATAATAGTAATATCAAATAATTACCAATTTAAAGTAAATGTATTAATTTTAATGATAAATATAGGTAGTTTGTATTTCTAAACATAATTTGCATGTCGGATGACGACAGGATACCTGCTTCCGAAACCGTGTTGTACCTACTATCTGTACTTGTATATCTGTGTGTCCTTAGCAAATAAAATATAAAAAAAAAAAAGGTAGAAGCATTGATGATTTAGGGTAGACAACAAGTACAACAACTCTGCAGTTGCAGGCGTTCATATCACTCATTACGGCATACGATACGACGATATAATTATGATAACAACATATTTATAGCGCCTGATACAATTATGCCGCAACAAATTACCTAAAAACAAAACTTACAAAATGCAAAGTGGTCCACATATTCATAGGCACCTGGGCCTAAAATATTGAAATTCTATTTTATTTGGAAGAGTATTGATTTGGTCATGGATTACGACTAATACACGGTCGTCGAACTGAAGACTGAGCTATAAAACAGGCGCGCAAAGTCACTGATATTAAAAATAATTACTATAACTTTGTTAATTTCATGGGAATTGGCTTGGAACTATTTTTTTTTATTTAGTTTAGAAAACAATATTACTAAAGTAATGGTTTTCAGAATAAATAAACCCATAAATATAATATATTATAATAAATATAATATATTTATTATAAACCTATAAATAAACCTATAAATTATTATAAATATTTATATTATTATAATATAATATATTTATAGGTTTATTTTTCTGCCACTATGGGGAGGTGAGATGGCAGCACTGAGCGGGAGTTTTGAAGTTTTGACTTTGTTGCCGTCGAAAAGAGGTATAAAAGTAATGATAATGAAGGAGCTTACCAATGACATCTACCTTTCAGATTGTATTCTATTTATTATTCTTGTTATAGGTACAATCGTCATCACTCATCACTCATAAGTCATAAGATATATTGGAGCGGCCATGGTGCTCACAAGTATCAGAGCACGTCTCTATTGACATGTAGTTAGTCCGCCGTATTCATAACAAGCCGCTAATAATTGTTTGTCCCTTTTGCTCTTATGGACACATTGTTAAGACCGAAGGGGACAAACAATTATTAGCGGATTGTTAAGTTAGCAGACGTTTATCAATAAGGGGGTTAGTCTCTAGCGAGGGGCCGCACCGAGTGTGCCACTAAAAGGGATGGACATACAGGGTGTAATCGATAAGTGTTTACAGGCCATAATTCCGTAAATATGATAGATATCAGAAAACTTTTAACTGACATCGAAAGTACGTTACCCAGAAAATAAAATTACATTAATAATTTTTTCTAAATAGATGAAGTAATATTAAAAATACTAAGTTAAAACGCTCCCATACATTGAGTAGGACGACTTAAAGCCTTAAAGAATGTCGGGTGTCGTAAGAGATAAAATTGTTATTTGTACGAATACATTGTGATAACATAATAAATATAATAATACTACCGTTTATGAAATAATTAATCTAACATTTATTCTTAAATGAAAACATATTCGTATTAAACTAGTATTTGTATGAACGGTTACCTACTAAATGTATGGAAGGGTTTGAAGTTAATATTTGGGATATTTCTGATTTTATTTCAAAAAAGTTATTAAGGTAATTTTACTCGTTGGGTAACGTACTTTCGATATCAGTAAAAAGTTTTCTGATATCTCTCATATTTACGGAATTATGGCCTGTAAACACTTATCGATTACATCCTGTATAGTGAGCGTTGTTACCATGCGAGAAAAATTACCCCATCATTTACCCTATTATATGAAACAATATTAAAATGTAATATCAAATATGTTTATTTAAGTGGAGTTTTAGTTTCTTAGTGTACCTTATTTAATTTAATTGACGAAATAGTATTTTATACTGTCATAGATACCTACGTGGCGTTTTTCAAGCAAAATACACATCTTTGCCGAATATCAATTAGATTGCATTTTAACGTATACCAACCGACAGTAGAATCCAAAAAAAGAATGTAAGCAAATAAGGCTGACATTCCACAGCATCTGACGTGTTTGAAACATATCGTGAAATACGCTCGCAGATATAATTTTAGGTTAACACTATAAACATTAATATTTTTTACTAAAAATGTATGTGAACTCTTTCAAGTTTGGAATAAAACTACGATTGTGTTTTAAAAGTGCTTTATTATGAAATATTGCAAGTTATTAGGATTGTTTACATTTTTTTGGATTCTACTGACGAATGGTGTAAACGGTTTGCGGACAGCTCATATTGCAAAGATGCATTATTTACTTAAAAATATTACATTTTTTACTTTTAGGTATACACTATCTTCTACCATCCCCGACTCTCAATTTCAACTCGTCAATAATGTAACTTATCGACATTAAATAAAAAAATATATATATCATCATCGATTTCATTAAAAGAATGAAAAATTACATGTACCTGCTTACCACAAACAACATAGTAAATAAACCCTCGATTACCCAAACTGCACCATCGGGCCAAACCACCATACATTGTAATAATTTTACGAACGTGGGCAAATATCATACTGAAATTACCCCAAAATCTTGGGTAATTATACCCTCCTTGCCCTGGCATCCCTCGAACAATAACAAAATCACTGAATTATTTCCCTTTCCCGAGTTAATGATGGCCCAAATGCTTTCTAATGACTAGTATTTTTATTTTAAAATGGTTTGCTAACAGTTTAATTTAGAATTAGACTGAAAAACACTATATTTACCTGCGAAAGGTTATGTTCTCAATTTTCGCTCGTTTCTACTTTTACAGCCTAGAAAATAAACACGTATGAAATTGTTCAAAATAAGCCTTGGGATAAGTTGTTTGCGTCCACTTTCACATTGAAAACATTTAATTTCACTCCCACCAGACGTAAGTGACGTATTCAACGCATTTGCCTGTCACGTAGATGCTAAGTGTCTTACAAAAAATAGTGGCATAGTGATAAGGACGGACGATTCTCGTTCCTTTTCACTTCCACTAGTTAAAAGTTTAATAAGATCATCCCTTTCGTTCTTGCTATTATTATTACGTTGTCAAATCCATATTATCCTATATTCATGGTCTCTAGATATTTTTAAGCAGTGTGGCTGCTCCAATATATCTGATAGGCACTGAGATAAAAAAGTTAAAATAAAATACACCTTTTTAGGGTTCCGTAACCAAAATGGCAAAAATAAAAATAGTTTTGCCATATCCGTTTGTCAGTCTGTCCGCAGCATAGTTCAGTTAATATTAGAAATCTGCAATTTGGTACAGGTAGGTCCTAGTTATACCTACATATTAATTACGCCAACAAAGTGGTACAATAAAAAACAGAAAAAAAAAATTTTTCGGGTACCTCCCCAATTAGTGAAGTGGGGAGGGGATGATTTTTGTTATTTGAAGTAATCCTATAGTGTGGGGTATAATTGATCAGGTCTCTTAAAAAGAATAAGGGTCTTAAAAGAAAGTTTTTTCTAAAGTATTGACTTAAAATATTGATTTTCGGAGATAATCGCTCCAGAAAAAAAATTGTCCCCCCTCTAACTTTTGATCCGTTGGTTCAAAAATATGAAAAAAATCACGAATAGTGGACTTATAGATACGTTAAAATAATTCTGTTTCGAACATAATCGGCCCAGCCGCCCAGCCGTTTTTGAATAACTACGGAACCCTACAATCAGCATGGCCCGACATGCTAATGGTCGGTTTTTTTCTACTTCATCTAAATGAAATAGAAATATTTAGAATTACATAGTACATAGAATATTTAAAACTATTATATTGACTTCTCCAAACAGCAAGCAAATACATAGTTATTATAGTGCTGAAAAAAAAATCACCTAAACTGTTTCACCCACCTCTGTCGCCCTCCCCACTTCTGTCGCCGTATGAAATAATATTTTATTTCTTTTTATTACGAATTTCATTACCTATGCGGGACGACGACCTTGATACCTTCCAGAACAACTGGCCGGAAGAGACATGGAATCGGGAGTCAGGGGAGAGGCCTTTGCCCAGCAGTGGGACACTCAAACAGGCTAGAAAAAAATAAATAATTACCTATGCCCATGTGGTAATCACAAAAAATGTTCTCGGAAAGAGAAGGCACGTGATATATATAAACGTGCCTTGCTGCCAGGCGCCTTCAATTTTCGTACAATCTTTAACCAACTGAAATAGTGTTAATACCTGATAAATCGATAGGGCTATTTTCCAAAACGGTGCTTACCACGATTCGGCAAGTAACGTTTACGTTAGAGTTTCCTCGATACAGTAAAAGGCTATCACGCTCGCTCCAATCTATCAGTGATATATTACTTTACGTATCGAGTAAAACATAACGTAGCCGTACCATGAGTTGCACAGTAAAGGATACAGCTCACAGACAACATAACCTAAAGACGTAGCTTTAGACAATTATTTCATTTAAACCGATGCTGCCAAAAATACTGAGGTGCGGGAGGCGTAACATGAGCTAACTGTGTTGTGATTCGTCGTTTCAAGGTCAATGAGGTGTAAAACAAAAATGTCCGCTGGTCGCTAGTGATTTCCGAATGTTGATAAAAGTATCGATGGTTACAATGTCTATCGCTTTCACAATTCGATATTTGTCAGTGACTTACCGACAAAACCGTAAATGCATATCCGTACTAATGCATACCATAAATGCGAAAGTATGTCTGTCAGTTTACTGAGTCTACACGCTTAAATCGCTAAACCAATTTAGATGAAATTTTGAATGGAGATTATTTAAGACCCGGGAAAGGACATACGATATTTCATTCATCATCATCATTATTATCATCATCCCCGCAGATGAAGATATATTATGATACTAACTTATGATGCTAGCTTGAAATGCATTTTATACAAAAAAAAATTGTACTGTCTGCTGTGTCTTCATTTTCACATTTAAACCGGTTTAGATGAAATTTGGAATGGAGATAGTTTAAGACCCGGGAAAGGACAAAGGATAGTTATTTTATCATGATCATCCACGCAGACAAAGTTGCGGTCAAATATTAATATCACAATAATATTTTGTCTGAGACAATAAATAAAACAATTTTATAAAATATACTTTTATTTGTACAATCATTAACTCGTAGTTAAAAATTAAGTTAAAGTTACCAAAAAACTACCATTAAAATACGTTGTATATAAAATTCGTATATTATTCGTTTTTGTTAATTTGAAATATTCCGGTTTAAAGTGTCGAGAACATATCACACTGCTAGGAGCAGGAAACCTATCATTGTGACCGTTTTGTAGCATTCATCCACATTTCTTTCATATTTGGGCATTTAGAGAAGGTAAACAATACAGGGTGTTTTTTATATCATTAGCCATATTGCAATATGTGTTGGGTAAAGGCGTAAAAAAATATTTGGTAAAACAAAAATAATCCATTTTTCATTATCCTTTTAGTTATAGATTTTTTTTTAAAATCCCATTATCTAATGAATTTTTGGTCACTTGCTTACTTTGCGTACTGCCCCACAATCTCATAACTGCCAAATCAGATTGGAAAGGGTGTTTGAGTTTGCAACTTTAATTAACCCGCATAAGGTAACTAATTCAATGCGTTATAACGTACGTCAGAAGTTTCCTACGCGTGGTGGGGAATGGAGGTGGAGCTTAACTTGCAGGTAAATCCCACGAGACAGCATTATCAGTCTATCGCATACAGTACTAATAATGAGGGTATTTTGAGTTGCGCGCCGATCTGAGGGTAGTTTGACTCGAACGCGTTCACGCAAGCGCACTCCTTCTTTGTTTACAGAGTGCTGTACAAATGGCACATGGCATCTTGCGATCAGCCGAGCCAGCATAATTTGACCTCAAGAACGGAGTAACTTAAATGTTCCGTCATACAAACGCGTACTGGTTTACCTCAGATATCGATTCTAATGCACTCTCTAAGCAAATTGAATTGTTGATGACGACGAGCAGGTACAGGTAGGTATGCGCTTGGGCAGTTTTAATCAAATAACAATCGTGTGTGCATGTAGTTAGGACATTTTATTCATTGTTTAGTGCCGATGGTGGGGTGAGTGACGTCGGCTGATCGGTGCTTGTGATGAACTCCTGATTGGCTAAGACTTGACTACTCAAACCTGCTACCCTTTTGTCTGCCATCGAATCGCACGGATTGAAACAAACTTGCCTAGTGACCACAAATTATGTTTTTGCCGGATAAAAAACGGGAAAAAAAAACAAAAAAAAGTGTCATTTTTTTTTTTAATGTTGTGTACTGGTGATCGCGAATGACATATCCAAATTTGGCTAACGACATAACAAACATCCTGTATTATTTAACATAATAAATAGTATTTTAGAAAATTATACTTCTACACTTTACACTAAACCAGAATTTATTTGAGGATAATTGAATATAATCGTAATATCTTATCGATAGTAAACAGACTGCAGGCATAGACATCACTAGTTCGGATACGGAGACTCCACCGCAGAGTCTGTTGCTTGGTACGATTGAGAATAAAGATTTTAATTTATCTTTAGTTACCTTATCGATAGTAAACAAACATACTCTACGGTCATCCCTAGTTCAGACGGCCTACTTGCTCGTTACGCTAGACAAGGAGGGAGTTATACTTCGTGCAAAGTATTAGAAAGAGACTTTGTAAAAAGACATCAACGAGTGCACTAGATTTTATGCTTAAACAATTTTTAATTTTAATTGAAATTTATAAAAAATTGCCCACTTGTGAAACGAAATACCATCTTTTTGCACACTAGATGTTTTTGTATTCTTGCCACACAATTTCACGCAACAGTAATGCATTTTGCATGACGTAAATTACGTTAAAACTTTCGTAATTATCTCATGAACACCGGCCGCAGACTGAAGTTAGCAATGGAGGCGTGGCTCTAATATGGAGTGAATTCACCGTATGTGTGACAGAGGGGGTCGCCCGGCTATGCTACGTCTTGAGGTTATGTTGTCTGTGATACAGCTTAAGGTTTTATTCGATACGTATTAAAGCCGCGTATCCACTAGAGGCAGCCTCGGGTCGAGCGGCTGCCTCACTCCGAGGCTGCGCAAGTGGAGACGCTGCCTCAACCTGAGGCACGCCGCGACGCGAGGCAAATTCGTCGCCGCGAGCCGAGCCATAATTTTGTCGGTCTCTGTGCCGTGCTCAAAGGCGCCTCAGTCCGAGCCGTGTGTTTAGTGGAGACGGTCGCTCGCGAGGCAACAGCTACGGATCGAGCTAAGGCGACACCCCTCGAGCTGATCCGTAGCTGTTGCCTCAGAGCGAGCAGCCTCAAACTGAGGCTATTTGCTTCAAGTCGAGGCCGCTCGACGCGACACTGCCTCTAGTGGATACGAAGCTTTACGTAATGCATTCTATCGCGCACGCTGACACATTGGAGCGAGCGCGATGGCTTGCTTTACGTATCGAGAAAAACCTAACGTTACCGATACTTGCAAAATCATGGTACGGCTACTACAGTACTGTGTTCCTACCATGATCTTGCGCGGCGTCAGGGACCGGAACCGTTATTTTCTCCATACAAAAAGAACGGTTCTTTTTTCGTTCTTTTTCGTTCTTCGATATATAAATGGTAAGTTAATGGAGTAATTTAAAAATATGATAATATTTTTTATTACATAAAATATTGAGCAGAATATAAAGAGTACAAAATATTTTAAAATATTGGGTTAATTCGAGATTTTCGTAAAATACCGGTCCCGGTCCCTGCGCGGCGTTATTAACGCGCGTTTACTTTTTATCCGGCTCGCTCGCGCTAATACGCAAGTACGAGCGGGATAGATAGAAAGTGTTGAGTACAGCGTACCCAGCATTGCCTGTCGGCAGCTCCAGTTGGCAGAGCTCGAACACACGTGGACCGGTCTACTGATGAGGAGGGCTGGAACGGCAGGAGGGCTTTTCTGATTAATAGGCAGGATCCATTTTTCTTCCTTTTATTGTTCCTCTCTTGGTGGAGGTCAGCTTGACACTGCTCCATACAAAATGCGTCGCGTATATATACATCACTGGCCGTGATTTTCAGCCAATCGTCAAAACATGTCGACCAATCACAAAGCAGCTTATTTCTGTTTCATGAAATCTAAGTCTGTTCCGCTCACTAATTTTACTGGTCCGAAAATGCTGCGTGCTGATTGGTGGACTTCACATTGTTCGATTTATACTAGCCTACTTTCGCTAAGTTCAAAATACATTTACCTAATTTTAATCAATCCATGCCGTAATGTTTACATTCATTGTTTGTAAATAAATCCTACACGTGGTTATCCATCGTTCACAACAAAAACACATGCGGTATTGTTTACATTCTAAACAATAGACGTTCGACTCTTTCTTTTGTTCTCAGTTAGCTGTAATGTTTTGGGTTAAAACCTTTATTTTAAACATTACGTTGGGTTATTGACCCAAGGGTCCATTGCATCATTTGAATAGGTAACTGACCTATATTTAACGGGTTATAAATTTACATTTCTTACATTAATTAGGTTCTGGCGAGGTATCAAATGGTTCATACATAGTACAAAATGCAACATTCTAAATCTTATACGCTAAGTTCAGGCAAACAATATTAGCCAATAGGCGACAAGAAAATCTTTCTAGGCTCTGTTCATACATTTTGCGTTCATGAAATTACTTATACGTTACTGATTACTTATATCTAACTTAATTACGTGAGGATCATTTATTTACAGGATTTATCTTATTCCTAGGCGTTTATCGTTCGCAACGTCGTGTCGCTAACATTTGTCCTCCTCCGTCGCAAGACGCCATGTTGCAAGGGTAGCGACACGATCACGGAGTCGTCGTTGATGCGGTCTTGATGTTCTTGCGTTCCGGTAAGCTCTCTCTTTCAGTAGCGGTGACATCGTTCAGGTTCTGTGGCCAATCTCGTTCGGGTAACCGCAGAAATGCCGGTCCTTGGTACCACCGATCGTCGATGGTGATGCGCTGGCTCGGTTTACAGCGCGTTCCATCGTCCGCCACGTTGAAATTAGTCGGCAACCATCTCCACGATTGTCGGCTTGTAAGTTCGGCGATCTCGGCTATACGGTGGCTGACAAACGGTCGATATTGTCGTGCGTCATCCCGTAGCCATGACAACGTAGTTTTTGAATCCGTCCAGTATGTGATGTCATCTGCATTGTAGCGCTGTTCTTTCAGGATAGTTTGAGCGAGGCGCGCGGCGATCAAAGCAGCGCTCAGCTCCATCCGTGGCACCGATAAGATCTTTAATGGTGCGACTCGCGTTCGACTTGCGGCTAGGCTGACGTGCACGTCGTTTCCGACTTCAGTGCGCCAGTAGGCCACGGCGCAGTAGGCTTCGGTACTTGCGTCGGAGAAAACGTGCAGCGTTCGACGTATCGGATCCCTCGGCGAGTCGTACTGACGAGGTATTCTTAGTTCGGCGATGTATTTCAGGGCTTTCAGCCACTGAAAAAATGCTTCGGTGTCTTCTCGTTCTAACTCTTGATCCCAGTGCGTGCCGTTCGCCCAGACACGCTGTAGCAAGATCTTAGCGCTGATCACATACTGCGCGATGAGTCCTAGCGGGTCGTAGACAGACATAACTGTAGATAGGACTTGTCTCTTCGTTGGCGCTCGATCGCAGTTCTTGATGTTCTCTGGCACGCGTAGTAGCTTCGTGTTAAAGCTAAGCGGGTCTGTGCTAGGGTCCCACACCATGCCTAGCACCTTCTGAGATTTTTCGCCTAGTATCGTCGTAGGTTCGCTTGATCGCAGTTCGTTCGGTAGTTCTTCGATCAATTGACGATTGTTGCTAGCGAAGCCTCGCAGGTTAAATCCTCCCTCGGCGTGTGACTCGCGAACTTGCTTGACGGTTCGGTGCAAGTCCTCCTCGGTTTCATAGCTAGCCACGTAGTCGTCCATGTAGTGGTTGTTCTTGATATCATAAACTGCCTCGGGGTATCTCGTTCGGTTGTCTTCGGCGTTCTTGTTGCGTACAAGATGCGCTAAACATGGGCTGCTCACGCATCCGAACAGCACTCGTGTTAACTTGTAGATGTGCGGCGTGCGGTCTCGTTCGTTATTCCTCCATAGGAATAGCTGGCTGGCTTGATCTTCATGCTTCAGATGTATTCGCATGAACATATCTTGAATGTCCGCTGTCACGGCGAATGGATTCTCTCTGAAGCGCAGCAATATTCCCAGCAGGCTCTGAAGAAGGTCTGGACCGCAGAGAATGAAGTCGTTGAGACAGAACCCTTGACACTTTGCCGCAGCATCGAAGACAGCACGCATTTTTTGCTTCTGTAGGTTAACTACAGGAAAATGCGGTAGATAAAAAGTGAGATCGCTGACCGGCGGCTCGTTCAAACGTACGGCGTAACCCTTTTCGATTAAAGCTCTTATTTGTTTGCAGTAATCTTCGGCGAACTTCGGGTCGCGTCTCATTCGCGATTCAAGGTTCAATAACCGCGAATGCGCCGTAGTGTAGCTGGCCGGTAGTTTGACGTCATCTGTAGCCCACAGCTTTCCAACTTCATAATGATCTTCATGTTTCACGACGCTCGAATTGAAAAGGTCGACAGCTCGTTGATCCGCGGGCTTGACGTTGTCTTTGCTCGAAACTCCCAAAGCTTCTATCGACCAGTGTTTCTTTAATTGTTCATCGAGTTCCTGATCTTGTTCTACGCGACAATGCAGTACAACTTGCTCGTTCGTTCTGATTATCTTCGGCCGGAATCCGAAGAAACACCATCCCAAGCGGCAGCGTATGGCGGCGGGATCGAGTTCGCCTGCCATCCTTATCTCGTGCGGTATGCATAGCTGCCAGTGGTCGCCTCCGATGAGCATTTGCGGTACTCCTGTAGTGTAGCATTCATCGGCGAGGTCCTTGAGATGTTCGTACTTGATCATATCGGCTTTATTTATGATCTGGCTGCGTAGTCCGATTCCGCGTACTGTTCGCAGCGTGATGTCGTAGCCTGTTCCGCCTCGCGCTGACCGTATCTTCGCTTTAACGGTAGCTGTGTTCGTTCGGTGCGCGATATCGCCTATACCGCGCACGCATAGCGGTGAAACAGGGCCAGACAATCCGATCTGTTCGGCGATGTCCTCCTCGATAAGGCTCAGTGTCGAGGCGTCGTCCAACATCGCGAAGATATGTGCTTCTCCGCCCGGGCCGCTCACGGTGACGGGCAGTACTTTAAGTAGCACATTAGCAGGTTCGATCTCCGAGGTAACGTATATGCGAGCGGTATCTGGATCATCCTGCTCGTTCGGTGCATGTGTTATCTCGGCCTGCGTGGCGCGCGGCGCGCGCGTGGTGGGGGCGTGGCCTGTCCTCTCTCCTATAGAGTACACCGGCGCGGTCGTAGTGAGATGTACTGCGGCTTCAGTCTGTATTTCTTGCTTATCCGCGTGTAGCAAGCGATGGTGGGGATGCGGACAGCCTGGTACGTCGCATCTCTTCGCTCGGCAGTACTGACGCTGATGTTTGTCGTTGAGGCAGCGAAAACACACCCTGTTCAGTCGCGCCCAGTCCCATCTCGCTCCGACGGGTTGGGCAGCTAATTTGTGGCAATCTGTCGTTCCATGAGTTCCTCCGCAATATAAGCAGATTGCGCGCGGGTTCTTCGTAGTGGCGTTCGTGGTGTATACAACTTTCGAAGGCAGCGGCTGCGACGAGCGCGACTGGGACAGAGCAGGGCGGGCAACCGGTCGGTTCGTGTTGCGCTCATACCGCGCCTGCGCTGACACGGCGTTCGATGTCGCGGTAGCAGTCCGTCGCGATGTTAGAGGGGCTCTGGCGTGCGAGTATTTCATTTCCTGCTCGCTCTCGTACATCAGGAAGTCCGACAGCTGGATTATTTCAGCTTCGTCTGAGTAGCGGTGTGCACGGGCGTAGTCACACCATCGGCTTCGTAGATGGGGGCTCAGGCGGTCGGTGATTTCCCTTATTAGCATGGGATTATCAGCGTAGTGGCGGCGGTCGATGTCCATCACTGTAGATACTATGTTTGCGATCTTGATTGCGAAGTTATTTAGGTCATGCGCTGTCGGCCCGACGGTAGGCAGCCGACGTAGGTCTTCTAGTGCTTGGTCGAGTAGTACTTCGCTCCGTCCGTACTGTTTCTTCAGAATGCGCATGATGAGGTCTGGACGAGTAGCTGTAGCCAGGACGTGCTGGACGCAAGCCTTGGCTTCTCCTTTCAGCGCCACTCGTAGTCTCGCCACGTTCTCGTACTCGGTAAACTTGTATCTCGTTGCTGTCTCGTTGTATGTGTTATAAAAACTGCGCCACTCGCTGACATTACCATAGAAAGCAGGTAATTCGTATATTTCTTTCGGTGCAGGTCTCGCAGCCCTCTGCATTTTTTCGAATATCTCGAACATACTGGCGGCGATGCTCTCCTGTGTCGAGATGTGCGTTCTTGGAGTTCTCGCATCCGGACTCGGCGAACGCGAGTACTGTTGCCTCCTTCTCGCGGAGGTCTTCGGTTCGGGGGTGAACGGCCTTTCACGTTCATAGGCTCGCTCGGGATCAGGCGAGAGTGACCTTTTCCGTTCGCGGGTCCTCTCTAGTTCGGGGCTCGGCGATCGCTCAGCAGGCCTCCTCGTTCTCGGAGTCCCGAACATCGAGCGTGGTTCAGGGTTCGGTGCTCGACGTTTCGATGCCGGCTCGCGTGTCTCGTACGCCCAATCCTCTGGTTCATAATTTCTCGTAAGCGCCTCAGGTTCCGCGGCCTCGATCCCCAGCCGCAACGCTTCGAGTTTTTTGTTCAATGCTTCTGCTTCGCTTAGAAGTCTTCTTTGTTTTCCTCGTAATTGCTGCATAAGTTCAATGCCTTTGTTCCATGGTTCTATTGTTCGGTGTGGTGCGAAGGATACTTGTCTTGTCCGATCATCCTCGCGAAGTTCCCGCTCCGTATAAGTTCGTACGGAGTCGTCGTTCGGCGCGCTCGTTGGCGCTATAGCGCTTGCGGCACGTGTGTCCAGCGCCGCGGGCGCCGAGCGACTAGCTGTGCGCGCATGATCTAGCGCTCGCTCGAGTGTAAGCGTTCCCCCGTCGGCCGGTTGCGATGTGGGCGGGGCTAATGGCTTGCTCCCCTCCATATGCCCACGTGCGTCACCTTCACTGCCGTCAGTACTGAGTTCGTCCTCGGTGCGCGCGGCTCTGGCTCGCTTCATTTCGGCGGCCTCCGCTCCGGCCGCCAGAAAGCGTCTTCGTTCTTCATCGTCGTGAATCGACGACATTGATCTCGTCGTGATTCCTCTTCTTCCCGTCATCGCTGCGGTGCTAAGGTTCCGGGTTCATGCACGCAGCCGATGTCTCAGGTTCAGTCTGAGGGGTCCGGGAACACGATGCGGAGTATCAGTAGATCGGTCGCGGCGTGTGTCCGCTGGGTCAACCATCCGTAGTTCGGTCCGAAGTGGTTGACGTTGCTCGCGAAGGTTCGGACTGGTTCGCTATCCGACGCTCGAAGGACCAAAAATGTTGAGTACAGCGTACCCAGCATTGCCTGTCGGCAGCTCCAGTTGGCAGAGCTCGAACACACGTGGACCGGTCTACTGATGAGGAGGGCTGGAACGGCAGGAGGGCTTTTCTGATTAATAGGCAGGATCCATTTTTCTTCCTTTTATTGTTCCTCTCTTGGTGGAGGTCAGCTTGACACTGCTCCATACAAAATGCGTCGCGTATATATACATCACTGGCCGTGATTTTCAGCCAATCGTCAAAACATGTCGACCAATCACAAAGCAGCTTATTTCTGTTTCATGAAATCTAAGTCTGTTCCGCTCACTAATTTTACTGGTCCGAAAATGCTGCGTGCTGATTGGTGGACTTCACATTGTTCGATTTATACTAGCCTACTTTCGCTAAGTTCAAAATACATTTACCTAATTTTAATCAATCCATGCCGTAATGTTTACATTCATTGTTTGTAAATAAATCCTACACGTGGTTATCCATCGTTCACAACAAAAACACATGCGGTATTGTTTACATTCTAAACAATAGACGTTCGACTCTTTCTTTTGTTCTCAGTTAGCTGTAATGTTTTGGGTTAAAACCTTTATTTTAAACATTACGTTGGGTTATTGACCCAAGGGTCCATTGCATCATTTGAATAGGTAACTGACCTATATTTAACGGGTTATAAATTTACATTTCTTACATTAATTAGGTTCTGGCGAGGTATCAAATGGTTCATACATAGTACAAAATGCAACATTCTAAATCTTATACGCTAAGTTCAGGCAAACAATATTAGCCAATAGGCGACAAGAAAATCTTTCTAGGCTCTGTTCATACATTTTGCGTTCATGAAATTACTTATACGTTACTGATTACTTATATCTAACTTAATTACGTGAGGATCATTTATTTACAGGATTTATCTTATTCCTAGGCGTTTATCGTTCGCGACGTCGTGTCGCTAACAGAAAGTAAACGCGCATTAATAACGTAGCGGTATCTCATGGTAGGACTACAGGTTGAGATTCCTTGCTTTACACATACGTAATCGTCCGAGTAGGCCATCTTTCACCGCAAATCTCGTGCGTGAAGGATGCTACTCCAAACGGTACAGCACAAAGGGATCGCCACGAATTTTGAAACTTTCGTTCAACTGTCCCTGTCACTCCGAGGCGTAATCACAGGGACAGAGAGTTTATTTTCAATGGTTGCAGTAAGTCCTAACCCGTTTTTCATAAACGTCTCCTAACTTAACAAGCCGCTAATAATTGTTTGTCCCTTTTGCTCTTATGGACACATTGTTAAGACCGAATGGGATAAACAATTATTAGCGGCTTGTTAAGTTAGCAGACGTTTATGAATAAGAGGGTATAAGTTTAGACTCACTGACTTAAAGGTACTCTCAGATACTATTAGTGTCTAATTACTATAGAGTTTTGACATTACTATCCGAGAGAAAGAGTTATTCTTCGAATAAAGGTATCTGCCCACTAGACCGTCGCATTCTAGATTATGACCACTAGGACGTTCCGGCGCCGGCCAACACCGTCTCATACTTTTCAGTACCAACAATAGTCTTTTGTCTGATACGTTCATGCTACGGTCATAGTATGGTGCGGTCTAGTGGGCAATAACCTTAAAACTTTGGTGAAATAAAATAAACCAAGTAAATATATAAGTTAAATAAGTTTGAAAGTCTTGACTAGCGAGTCCTGCGGCCCTGCCGCGAAAATTGAAATTCGTAAATTTCGAGGATTTGTCTCTTTCACCCTAATGACACCCTCGTTTGAGTGACAGAGAAAAATCCTATGCCCATGCCCATGGCCCATGAGCTAGGGCCATGAATTTAATGTAGATTTTTTTCTATTCGTCTCACTCGCACAAATATACGAATATGAGCGGGATGGAAAAAGAGTTAAGGTTTTTAAGAAGTTCTCACCTATTACCTACCTAAAGGTAGGCTACCTGCCGAAAGGTAGTCGGTCGACCACGAGGGGCCGCACATAGTGTGCCACTAAGAGGGATAGACATAGTCACTTACTACTAAGAAGAAAGTGCCACACAGGCACTTAGTGACGTATTCAACGCATTTGTCTGGCACTTACATTTAGCATCTAATGCACACACACACAAAAAATAGTGGCACAGTGATAAGGACGGACGATTATCGTTCCTTTTCACTTCCACTAGTAAAAAGTTTCATAAGACCATCCCTTTCGTTCTTGCTATTATTATAACGTTGTCAAATCCATATTAATCCTACATTCATGGTCGACCAGTAGGTAGCTGTACCTACCATGAGTTGAGAAGTAAAGTATACGTTAGATTTTACTCGATATGTGCATTTATTCTATCGCGGTCGCACTGACATATTGGAGCGAGCGCGATGGCAGCAGTGGATGTCATTATGGCTTTATTGTTGTTGATGATGATACTTAGGTACCCAAATAAATAGTGTCAAGATTGTACACCATTGGACAGTCAAGGGCAAAAATATGTTTACACTTTTGCACCTTATTTTTACGGCATAAGATAAAAAAGTGTATACATATTTATGCCCTTGACTGGACAGTCAAAAGCATTAGGCTCGAGTGTAATCGGTAAGTATGGGGAATAGGGTCAGCTTACAGTGAATTAGTGCGCAATTTGCTGCACATATAAATTAGGCAATTTGGACAGCGCTAAGCGGCTGTATTGGCAGGCCGCGCCGCGATAGAACTATATCGCCACTTGCCGAATGGTAACATTGATGACCCGATAGTGTGGTTGGGCGTTTTCACAAACCTTGTTGAAATCACCTTGTTATTTAATTCGGACAAGTTTGGGCTTGTTCTACTCAGGATCGCGAGCTCTTTCGATTCTAATAGGAGTAAAAAAATGTCCCAACATGTTTTTTTTCCATTACAACACCTACCGTTTTTTCATAGATGTTCTAAGGCGGTAGCGTAATGGAAAGAATGAAAACTGTATGAAAATTATGGGACATATTTTTTCTCCTATTAGGATCGAAAGAGCTCGTGATCCTGAGTAGAACAAGCCCAAATTTGTCCGCATTAAATAACAAGGTGATTTGAACAACGGTTTGTGAAAATGCCCGGGTATCGGTAGCCGTATCATGACTTTACAAGTGTCGGTAACGTTAGGTTTTACTCGAAACCTAGACTCCACGCTCATCGTGTTCTTGGAGAACAGTGTGGATGTCACTAAACGGGATGTCCTAAAATCCGCCCTGTCGGAGATAGACCGACGGGGAGTTGCGAAAATAATTATCGATAGCGCGATATAATGCATTACGTATTGAGTAAAACCTGACGTATCCTTCCCCGTTTCTTTTTTCGTAGCCCGAAGAATCGCCAGGTTGAAGTGGCAGTGGGCTGGCCATATTGCCCGGAGGACCGATGACCGGTGGGGTCGGCGTGTTCTCGAGTGGCGACCACGCACTGGACGGCGCAGCGTGGGAAGGCCCCTCTGGTCGTCCTTATGGGTGACTTTGTAAGCCATTGACTATATTTAAGTTCCAGAAGTAACTCTCTTCTACGATACGTTTCGACATTGAGTTTTAAATGGTTTCTTTAAGTTAATTTACATTTGGATGAGATTTGTAATCATATTTCCTCGCGATAGTGAGGGGAAAAAAGTTGTATTACACTTGTATAATAAATAACTATTTATTTGCTCTTAACACATTACTTTCTTTTCTATCCATCTCGCTCTTACACGCGTATTAGTGCGAGCAAGCCGGATAGAATATAAAGTAAGCCCGCAATAATAACGCAGCGGCAACAAGTAATCGGTTACGTTAGGTTTTACTCAATAGGTAAAGGAGTCCATCGCGCTCGCACTTATTTTTATTGGGTACGGCTATTGTAGCCGTCCCATGCTTGCCAACTAAGCATCGAATGGACTGCCTTACGTATCGAGTAAAACCTAATAATGTATCCGTTATTTGACAACTCATGTCATGGTACGGCTATAGCACAATTTTATTGTTCATAAATTAATTATTTTCATGAATATAATATGCACATACTTATTGCTGTGCTGTTACCAGAAATTAACAAAGACATCTCACTTATATAAGTCTTATTTGTATACTTTTTTAAGACATCAATTTGTTTTGTCAAAGATGCCATTAAAATAAAATTGAAAATTTACCTACAATTATTTTTAACAATCCCGTGCCTACGAACTTGTATACAAAACTTGTATGATCCCCGAAAACCAATAACAGTATATCGGATCGTTAATTATCCGTCCATTTTATTGGTTTAACACATAATCGAAGTAAACCAATCGGCTACAAATTTCGTGCCGCAGTGACGTCATAAATCGTGGTGTTATCGCTTTCCGCGCCACTTGACGCCCCCGACCATTGTGGCCCAAGCGTTAGTGGCCGTTTTATTGTACACTAACGGAGACCAGTTACTTATAGAAACTTCCATTACTGAGGATCATGACTCCTTCGGTGAAGAGTTTGCGTGCCTCCCCGATCGACACAGGCAACGTGTCTGTGTCTGTTACACCTGTCAGTTCGCACGTAAAGCTGCATTCAGACCAGACGAGCATTCGCTATTCTAAGCCCCTACTCTACTAAATTCGATCGTATCAACGTGATTCGTTGATTTCGCAGAGTGGGGGATAGAATAGCGAATGCTGATTTGGTCTCAATGCACCTTAAGTGTGACATGGTGGCATGAAGTCACGGTTTGAGTTAGGTTTGTCATATGCCTCGTTCAATGCCATGCAGACCTGCAGACCGACATCGTTAGGTAGTCTTGATTCCATAGACGTAGTCACAGCGTTTAAGGTCCACAAAGCTGTTTTTCTTTCATCATTTCCAAACATAAGGCACTGCAGATAACAAGCGAGAGCAACTTTCAACTGCGAAGCCGCTGTGAACAATATTACCGGACTATAGAACTGTATTAATAACAGTTTAACAGATATGTTGATGCTTATACAACCGAATGGATAGAGTTAGGTGGCTCTGAATCAGTACCATGAGTTTTCAAGTATAGGTTACGTTAGGTTTTACTCGATACGTAAAGCATTCTATCGCGCTCGCACTCATTTATTGGAGCGAGCGCCAAGGCCGCTAGCCGTAGGTACCATAAGTTGAGTATCGTACATGAATGTAGGATTAATATGGATTTGACAACGTTATAATAATAGCAAGAACGAAAGGGATGGTCTTATGAAACTTTTTACTAGTGGAAGTGAAAAGGAACGATAATCGTCCGTCCTTATCACTCTGCCACTATTTTTTGTGTGTGTGTGCATTAGATGCTAAATGTAAGTGCCAGACAAATGCGTTGAATACGTCACTAAGTGCCACACACACAAGTATCTTCTTAGTAGTAAGTGACTATGTCTATCCCTCTTAGTGGCACACTATGTGCGGCCCTTCGGTATCGTATCAGTTACGTTAGGTTTTACTCCATACATAAAACAGGCCATCGTGAACGATCCAAATAATAGAATCCAAATAGTAAAAGCGCGATAGAACGCTTTACGATCGAGTAAAATCGAACTTATCGGTTACGTTAGGTTTTAATCGATACATAAAGCATCGGTATCAACTCAGGACATAATATAGCTACTGTCCTCAATTTTATATACTACTAAGGTTAACTTAAGCTCCTCTGTGCTGGATGTTTCTAACGTTACCCTGTGGTAACGTCACAAAAAAAATTCCTAGGTTGGTACAGACCAACCCAGGAGTTTTTTTGTGAGCGGTACAGATAAGTTCGTGAGAAGTTCTTTCAATTTACCTCGTCTTTGACACTCCGCTAGTTTACTATAAATACGTAAAATGTCGTCGCTTCATAGATCAATTGAAGAGACATAAGACTTTTAAGCACAGAATTGCCAAAATCCTGAATAATGTGAACTGCTGCTCGTACAGCTCCCATTCATATAGAACTTAAGTAAACGGAATAAGGTTTAAATTAGTATAGATGCTTTGAACAGTATCGTAATATTTCAATTGTTTGATGTTTATTGTTCGAGTCATCATCAAATAGGCAATACGTATTGTTGAATTTTGACACCTTGATGATTTAAGTTACTTTGCACGGATGCATTGCACCATTAATACTTAAAGGACTGTTAAATTAAGGGATTCATTACTTTATACTTTATTAAAAACTATTACTACACTTTAGTAAAACAAGCATTATAAGCGACGACTAGTAGCCGTACCATGAGTTGGAAAGTAAAGGATTATGTTTTACTTTTACTATAGTTACTAATACTTGAAAACTCACAGTTGGACACTATGCAAAAGGGAACCAACCCACGTGATTTTTTCATTCTAATTAACACTTTAAATCACAAAAAACAAAGTCAATCTTTAAAATGACAGATTCGTGTGGATTGGTTCGCTTTTGCATAATTACATCCAGTTTTCTCTTTCAGTAGGAGTAGCCGTACCATGAGCTGTCTGCTGGGTTTTCTAATAAAAAGTTCCTCAATTGACGTTTGAATGTTTCGTAAGAATGTTTCCGTTCGTAGTTTGTCGAGGAGCTTTACATTATTTATGTCTGATCGATGACCCGAGGATTGTTCAAAATAGTTATTCGATTCGAGTTTAACTTGTCAGCCTCTGTAGCCTAGTTGGTAGTGACCCTGCTTACGAAGCTGGAGGTTCCGGGTTCGAATCCCGGCGAGGGCATTATTTGTGTATTTATTTATCACAATTATTTGTTCCTTGGTCATGGCTGTCTTTGTATTTAAGTACCTATATGTATCTATCTATTATATACCGGGCGGCCCATTCAAATCGGTCAGTATGGGAAAGTCTGAAACTATAAGACATACGAAGATTCATTCTTAGGAACCATGTCATTGATTTTGATAATAAGAAAAACTGCGTTGACAAATATGAAAGAAAAAAGTTTTTTTTTCTTAAGATTTACACAATAAACACCTAGTAAAATAAATTTAACTACGTGAAAACAATGAATTCCATTCATTTTAGACATCATGTTTCTTAGAGACATTTACTGTTTAAGACCTACACAAACGATATCTGAATAGAAATAGTGTATGTTAATTTTTTTCAAAAATTCGGGTTCGATTCCCTGGCTGGGTACAGTTTATTTTTCAAATGTATGAATGAATGAAGTTTTTCTTTTTATCAAAATCGGTGACATGGTTCCTAAGGTCAAATCTTTGTATGTCTTATAGTTTCAGTCTTTCCCATACTGACCGATTTGAATGGGCCACCCTGTATATCGTCGCTTGGTACCCACATCACAAGCCTTAATTGAGCTTACCGTGGGACTAGGTCGATTTGTGTAAGATGTCCCAAGATTTTTTTTTTTTTTTTTAACTAACATGAATTACGTTATGAAGTCACTCAGTACAATGTCAAAGGCTAACTTCCTCAATAAAGAGATAGGTTGTAAAACCGTAATTGATAAAGACATTTGCTACAATATCGTTTGATAGCCTGTAACTCGCCTAAGTAATGGTTTTTTTATAGCTCTTCGCCATCGTAAATTCGAAATAAGTGTTTTAATAATTGATTTAGCTTTGTGTATAGGGTCATTTAGGATATGATTAATATTTCACTCTAAATAGTTGTTGGGACTCTTTTTACTGTAGCGGGATACTTTATTTTATTATGGGATAATTTATAGGTTAGCTTAGTTATATTTAATTTGTGTACGAGTATTTAAATTGTCGGTACAGAATCGAAACTGATCTATTACGTGCGTTCAGACCAAAAGAGCATTCGCTGTTCTATCCCCCGCTCTACGAAATCAACCAACCACGTTTTGTGTTACGATCGAATTTCGTAGAGTGGGGGGTTAGAATAGCGAATGCTCTTTTGGTTTGAACGCACCTTTACCTACAATCTCGGTCAAAGAATACGTGCAATATGTTTTCAGGGAGTTTGTCCTTGTGTTTTAGTTGATAATCTTGATATCGTATTAAATATTGACTTATTTTTTAATTCGGGATTGTAATAATAATACAGATCGTTATAACATATTACATTTTGTATTATGATAGATGATTAAAATGATGTACGTGATGTACGTACCCCGATTTTTTTTTTCTAGCGAATCTCTTCTTCAATCTGTCTGTCTAATTGTCTATGTTCAATCAAGTTAGGCAGGCCTAGCCAAGATGCCATTCTGCAATAGTATACAATAAGTAATAAATATATGAGAATAACAAAAATCGAACGAAAAGTCACGTGACCATTTCCATTATTAAATAAACGCTGGAGCAAAATTTATATTCTTTTGATAATTATTATCATGAGATAATAATGATCATTTGATCAATTTGGAAATAAACGCTGTAATCCTCAATTACGAATATGATTAAGTATAATGTTTGTCCATCAATACAGGAAAAAATACCCGTAGGTATGTTCTGGGTTAATTCGAACGAAAAGTCACGTGACCATTTCGATTATTAAATAAACGCTGGAGCAAATTTTTTTTTGATAATTATTATCATGGGACAATAATGATCATTTGATCAATTTTGAAATAAACGCTGTAATCGTCAATTACGAATATGATTAAGTATAATGTTTGTCCATCAATACAGAAAAAAATACCCGTAGGTATGTTCTGGGAAACTCAATACTCACTCGAGCGTCATTTCAATTTTCTATTTTTGTCGTAAGACGGCTATATTTTTCAGAAAATAAAAGTGATAGTATAGGTATTTATTGGCTTTATATGCCATGTATCGTATACTAATAGACATGACATAAAAATCATTTTAAATACTTTGATTAATATTTGACTAATAAAAAAGGTTAGTGTAATAACATCCAAAGACTGAACGGAACCATATCTATGAAAACTATGAATGGATTCCCGGCTGTTCTTTTAAAATTAGTTGATTTCAAGTGCCTCCTAATCTTAATACAATTAACTCACGTGAATAGGGTTTGATTATGAAATCGTTATCAAATAATGTCAATACTCCAATCTATCTTTGCGTTAACTTAAACTGTTATCTATTACGCATTATTTTATGCGCACATTTATTTATATGACCTTGACTTCACTTCTACTTGGCATCATCAGCCTATATCAGTCCACTGCTGGACAACGACCTCTCTTTACCCTATGCGTTTGGATGCATTAGGAGGTAAATGCCCAAAATCGCCACGACAGGCATGCGAGTTGGCGATCGCAGTAGTGTGTCCACTATGATGATGCTGCTGCCCATCATCAATCTTCGATAAATAAATGGTCAGTGACACACCAATCCCTTTGCCGACTTTTACGACACCCACGGGAAGAATTGGGATGGTGACAAAATGTGTTCTTAATGCCATCACACAGCTGACTCTTACTTATAGAGTTCATAAATTAGATAGTAATAGCTAGAGAATATGCAGAAAACGTAAGCAACCCTAATTACCTAGTTAATTGTTTTCAAGAGACCAATAAACACCAAATTTTTCCAAGATCGGCAAGATCCCATCATCAGCCTCCGGCTTGGTGCCAATGAGAGAAACGCGGGGTTCCGTTCGATTAAAGAAAAAAAAGAAAATCGGTTCACGATTCTCGGAGACATCGAGTAACAATTACGTAAAAAAACAGTGGAAATGAGTACCTCCTCGTTGTTTGAAGTGTTATCCTCCTTGTTTTTTTATATATTTTATTTTATGCTTATGTATATTTTATTTTTTGTTTTATTACTTTAATTGTTTTATTTTGTTATTTTTTAATATGTATCTTTGTATGATTCTGTGTGTTCGTTAACATTTGTGGTTTTCACCTGATGATCTCATCGAAACGTCAGCGCTGGCTTGCGCCAGCATCATGCTGAGATGAGACCATTTCGTACCTTTGTTTATTTCTGTTTTGTTAGCATAGTATGCATCTTTGTTTAATTAAGTGTTACAAAGTCTACGAAATAATTATTATTCTATTCTATTACGAGTACTTGCCCCTTTTCAAAATATCACGGTCAATATTGTAGGATCACTCCAAATCTCAATTACCACCACTATCAGCCAGGCCCTTTAGAATGGTGTGAAGGTCTGTGCTATCAGTTAAATGACTGTCCTTAATTCTTTATTTTGTAATTTTCAGGTATATATAGTTGAATCTATTGTTGATTTCATGATAGTATCTTTGTTCGCTTCACGATGTTTAATTGGGTGTTGGGTTGTGCTTTCTTCGGGTTGGTTGGTAAGTCCTATTGTATTAGGTTTCTACGAACACAAGTGTTATTTCAAAAAAGTTATCAATCTTACTATTTACATACCTGTAAGATAAGTTTTTTTCTAGAAATTGTAAGTTATTTTGCTGTTAATTGTGGGAATGTGGGTATAGGCCGTGTGGTGACGGCAGTAAGAATACATTTGTCACCACCCCAACTCCTCCTGCGGGTGTCTTAAGAGTCGACTAAGGGATTGAAATGTCACTGAACATTATTTGAAAAAAGATTTCTTTACTGCGATCGCCAATCCCCTTGCCCAGCGTGGCGATTATGGGCATTTACCTCCTAATGCGTCTCTACGCATAGTTAATAGGAGAGGCCTACGTCCAGCTGTGGACTACCATAGGCTGATGATGATGATGATGGGTATAGGATTAATTTAGGTAAAGGTCCATGGTGGGTCATCCACTAATCATGTTAGCAAAGCGTGGTATGTAATTCCGTTAAACTTCAAATTATGCTACTATTGTTCCATGGCTGACAGTACACAATAACGACGACTGACGAAAAGAAAATAATTAGTTCACCCAAATATAACATAAATTATGATTATATTATATTATTACAAATAATATGATTCTACATAGTAATAGATATAATCTCTCAGGATCATAAAATTACAAACTCGATTCCGTTTTCCACAGACAGTGAAAATGTGCGTTAACTTTAACGCCGGAAATATAATTTTCTTTACGACTTTACTAGTAAATGAAGTCTTCATCCTTAAAGCTTATCAACGAAATTCCATTTTATTATTATGTACACTGTAGGGCCGGAGGTAAGAGGGATCACCTTGTTTAACAGTTTATTTTGAGAGTGACGCTAAACTTTATAACATTCACCAAACTTAAAAATTAAAAATCCAACGTAAACTGATTTCTTCAAGATCCCAACATCAGACCCCGACTTCTAGCCAACGGGTCCATATCGAGGTTATACCCGATCAATTTATAAAATAAATGAAAATCGGTTCACGATAAGTAGCTATACAAAAAAAAAATCTGTCGGATTGAGAAACGCCTCGTTTTTTGAAGTCTGTTAATTATAAGTGGCCTCAGCCTTTGATGCCCATAATTGCCACGCTGGGCAAGCGGATTAGCGACGTAATGTGTGATGACTGATGAATTGATGATGCTGCTAGTCATCAATAAAGAGAATTGTCAGGGATCGTTAAATTCATTAGTCGACTCTTACGGGAAAAGTCGGGGTGGTGACAAATAATTATTCTTACAGCCTTCATCTCGTGGCAAGCAGTAACTAGCCGTACCATGGCTTGGGAAGTGATAGGTACGAGTACGTTAGGTTTTACTCGATACGTAATGCATTATATCGGGCTTGCACTGACATATTGGAGCGAGGGCGATGACCTGCTTTACGTATCGAGTAAAACCTAATGTTACCGATACTTGCAAAGACATGGTACTGCTACTGGTGGCTTCACGATGGCCACGCGTTTGTCGTTTATCGTGCTACTCATCACTTTCGCACTTGCATATTTGATGGAATCTGCCGTCCATCTTAGGCTGCGGCTCCATTGAGGCGGAGAGGAGCGGAGATGTACAAAATTGACCAATTACATTCTTCAAATTCAAAATTTGAAACACTGTGATTCGGTCTCATTGGCCAATTTTGCTCCTCTCCGCCTCAATGGAGCCGTAGCCTTAAACCTTCAGAAGTGTATTGATGAATCATGTCGATAATTTGTATGATTCAACATTTGTATAACTTTAGCTATCCTAACTTTTAGCTTCAATACCAACACCCAGCATCGAAAACGTGAAGATAGTGGGGGGCGATGACATCGACATTACGGAAGCTCCGTACCAAGTGTCCATGGTCTACCGCGGCCGTCATTCCTGTGGAGGATCCATCATTGCTGAGGACATGATATTGACTGCAGCGCACTGCGTTATTGGGTAGGTACAAGTTTTGGATTCCGCTTTGTGGTCGATGTACGATACAAAAAAAAAATGTACATAATGAAAGGCAAGGTCTTTATTGCAAATATTTTTTTTAAGTTACGAAGTTAAATTTTGAGTAACATTTTTTGGCAGTGAAAAAAGGCGACTAACTAATAAAAAATTTCTATGAGCGATCAAAAATACATGCCTACTTTTTTATTTTCACGCCTTTTTCGACTGCCAAAGGTTGTTGGACAAAGTGCACACTATAATTATTAATTAGTATGACTGACTTTCATTACGTAGTTGATGCGATGGTGATTTTTGTTTTGATTAAAGCCTTAACCGTTGTACATTTTTTTTTTCATTAGACTCCTTAACATTACTTCATCATCATCATCTCAGCCATAAGACGTCCACTGCTGAACATAGGCCTCCCCTCTGGACCTCCACATGTACCGGTTAGATGCGATCTGCATCCAGCGTGTCCCGGCGACTTTCACATTACTTAGATAATTGAAGGCAGTTTTTCCTTGCAAATTATGCAGTATTAGAAAATTATTCTGTGGGTATTGGAAATAAACTGGAATATCTATTTGTAAAAAGGAACATATTTGAGGAAGTATTGTACAGCCTACAATAATAATGACTCTAATAATACAACGCAGCAATTTTCTCTAAAGGGACTCTACATGTTGGATCCGTATCTCCACGTAACCCTTAAAAATATTGTAATCTGTAAAAGATGACGATAAATTAAAACACGACAGAAGGAAGTCTTTAAAATTAACACGAGTTACGAAATTTGTTTTTGCACGTGTATCGTACAACGTTTTTCAGAACAGATGGCCTTGGATGGCAAAGTATAGACCTGGCAAATAAAAACAGTTGAAGTTTTTAAGTCAACTTGGTCATTTACATTATTAGTATGACTTACAACGGAATATTTACCATGTAAATTTAAATTATTGAACTCCCGATATTTCGGCACTTAGCTATTGTCAAACTAATAATCTGCACTGAAAACACTAGTTAAAAAAACAAAACGCGAAACAAGTAAATCTTATGGAATTACTGTCACACCACCAATTCAGAGCTTAAGATATTTTAAAGCACCTACTAACAACTAAATTCTGTGCACAGTCAAATCTATAGATTGGCTTCGAAACTTATTACTAGGATAAGAGCGATCAAATTGGAATACTGTTGTAAACATATTTATGGAGATCGGACTATTTTTTCCAATCACAGGCTCTCCATTATCTTGGTCAACATAACAACCTATTTATTGTTTTTTTCAGTTCTCCTGTATAATATTGATTGCTCCTAAGCCATGATTGTCTTGTCTGGAATTTAAAATCTTTTTTGAAGCTTAATTTTTCTTGATGTACATGGGCCTGATATAATACAGTCATGTTGAAACCTAAAGGTCAACTATACTAAATCTGTTTAGCCACAATATTCTCTGCAGATTTATAAAGAAACGGTTTAATTAACTTCATGCATTTATTTTTAGGAGTT
Source organism: Thaumatotibia leucotreta (assembly GCA_025490895.1). Taxonomy (NCBI): domain Eukaryota; kingdom Metazoa; phylum Arthropoda; class Insecta; order Lepidoptera; family Tortricidae; genus Thaumatotibia; species Thaumatotibia leucotreta. The sequence continues at coordinate 49,760 of JALPQI010005375.1, forward strand.
CTCCAAAAGACTACCACGTCCGCGTCGGTTCATCTTCAAGCAAAGAAGGAGGTGATTTAGTCCCAGTAGCAGATCTCATATACCATCCCAGTTTCTCGTTCGCAAAGATGGACAATGATATTGCACTGCTCCGACTCAGCACCCCATTGGAGTTCAGTGAGACTGTCAAGTCGATAAAGATGATGGAAGATGGTGAAGAAGTCGATGACGGAGCCATCACTGAAGTCAGTGGTTGGGGCAACATCAAGGTAAATCTATACACGGTGTTTCATGAGTTACTAATTCTTCTAATTTGGCAATGTTCGTTACAATGAACTTAGTTTTCGACCCACTTTTTGTATTATTTTAAGACTACTAAGAAGTATTTTCTGCTCTACACAATTTCGAGTATATAGAACGCACGATTTTTTTTTATTTGCCATTTAAGGTTTAAGTAACCTCGCACACATCGAGTAAGTATACGCTACGCGTACTACTTTTAGTTTGAGATGTGGTAGAGATGTAGTGAAAAAAAAAACTTTCTCATAGAAAATGCTTAAATGAAATTAGTGCATTCCCTTTCTCACTTAGGTTTTAGGACGTACAATGGATGTCTAAATAGCCTTGTACAATTATAAGTATCATTAAAATAAAATATCGCCCCTTCGTTAACTTCCAAAAAGCCCCTAGGGAGCGTATTCAGAGACCCAAAATCTCACAGGTAACGGGAATGCACTTATTTTTGGCCACCTTGTATAACATTTTATTTTCTCAATTTAGTTACAGATCTTATCTAACTTGTATTAAATAATATATAATGTAGGTAGCAGGAAAACTGAGATACTCACAATATGCTCAGATAAGTCGCTGCCCCAATATTACAAGTTTCTATGTTGCACTTTCTTAAACTTGGAGTTTGACCATTATCGCACTGACATTTGGTCCAGATTTAATTATCCCGACAATGTAACATAGAATCATGTAATATTGGGGTAGCGAAATGACACGGGTCCAATACATTAAATGTATCCCAATAAGAGACTACCTCGTAAAGAAGCCGCACTATGAGATTGGCACTAGCCGGTTAAATAACGTATATATAATAAACTTCTGCCACTGTCGGTCACGTGACACGGCTTTTATTATCAACATCATAAAGTTTAAAATAGGTCTGTGGGACGTCAACTCGGCGGCAATGGTCAAATATCATGAATTTGATAATCATCGCGTTTTTACTGAAACGACTCAGCAAAAAAAAAAAGACTCCACAAATTTAACACTCTTAGGACATTCATCTAAAAACTTTCAAGAGTCTTATTTGATCAGTTCTTCAAATTTTTTGCGAGACACCAATCATCCGTTGTTGACAAACACAGGGTCCCCTCAAGTCTGTTGTTAGTAAGGTCATGAAAAGCAACACTTTCTGTTATTTTTTTCTAGCATACAACTACCTATACGATACTCAACGTAATATACCTATACGATATACGTCCATTAAATACAAAAGCGACACAACTCAAAAACCGTGAAAAATGATTTTATTGCAAAAACGACATTATCAGCACTAATATTTTACGTGACACTGAGACACCTGTCGATTTGAAACGTCAAAAAGGGCACCTGCATAATTTTGATACTTACTAACGAGTAAGTATCAAAATTATGCAGGTGCCCTTTTTGCACTATCGCTCTTTCGAAACTTATTTCAGTGCTAAACTGCCATTTTGTCAGTTGCGACTCGACTGTCGACCAAAACAGACGACATTTTTGTGAAAAAGTGCCATGAAACGAAAAAATAAGTGATAACGTTAAAAAATATGTAAGCAAAGGTGCCATATTTATAGATGTGGCCGTTTTGAATAAAATAAATACGTAAATATTATGTTTCTTTGTATAAAAAGGAGTCGCAAAACGGAATGTGGCAGCTTTAATTTTAAAATATCCTCTTAAATTTGATTTTTCATTCATCAAAACTGCCGTATTAGGATTTGCAACCTTTTTGAATTAAAAATATATTCGAATGCATAAATTTTGAATAAAGTAAATATGTATGGTTTAGATTTCTTTATAAACAAAGGAGCCGCAATACGGAATGTTGAATTTCAAAAAACATTGTTGCATTTATACCGTTTTTAATTCAGTATAATATTAAAATCCATAAATGTACCAGATTGAATAATTGAGTATCTTTTGCATGAAATCTTAAAAAATACAATACATCTTATAAACACAGTAATTGTAAAACGTAGTACTTTGTATTGTGTTCGTTTTATTTAAAAGTATATTAGAGATTGTGTGGAAGATGACTGTGAATTTTGTATACCAGAAACAATAATGGCATAAACTTCGGATTATTAAGTATTTGTCATATTTTCCTATTATATTATTTATATACAATACAAGTAAAACAAACAAAGATTAACGTTAAAACAAACCCCGGTGTATGTTTTAACGAATCTAAAAACTTATATTAGTAATATTTATTTTTTCACTTTTGGACAACATAGGGATGATGACTGTATTTAAAATAAATTATTAGACATTATGCACGGCATCATACACGAATAAATTATTACTAAGATATAGACTACAGTCATTATTGTACAGAACTTTTATTTAATATAAGTGTAGTATACAAACGTGACGTTACTTTTGTGTATTTCATATAAATCTTTCAAAAATCGAAAAACAGACTTGACTTGACAGTCATCATGCCTATTGCTTCACTAATTAGGTAGTACCCAAGTACTTTAGCGCTAAACTGTCATGTCGTCTAGAAAAAAAATTGTTACATTATTACTAGTCATAAGTAGATTTTTAGAAAATACTTATTACTTATCTCTGCAATTAAATATTGAAAGATATACTTTTGTATCGGTAAAAATTAAGTTCTTGCATCAATTCTAATGAAAAAACTAGTAAACCGTCAAAACATATCAATTTGGATCATTTAGTATGGGATCATAGTAACCACCACACAAATACAATACACATAGAAAAAACAAATAACTAAAGATGTACTTAACCGATTTTTATTATTTACGTGCTTTTAGGTGGGCTATTTCCAGTTTATAGTAAAAATAAGTGGTATCAAAGTATTAATTCCATTCTCAACAATATAACTTTGATCGCGTTGTATTTATTTTATATTTATTAACTAAAAGTACCACATTTTTTTATAAAGCAGGTTGAAGAAAACCGATAATTATATCTGAATTTTAAACTAGTAAGTCCGTTAAATTCATCAAAATATGTAACCAAAGTTAAAATTAATCAAAGTAACCCCGGTTTACGGTACCTATAAACATGTTTTGACAATATGTAAGTCACAGACAACATAACCTAAAGACGTAGCTTTAGACAATTATTTCATTTAAACCGATGCTGCCAAAAATGCTGAGGTGCGGGCGGCGTAACATGAGCTAACTGTGTTGTGATTCGTCGTTTCAAGGTCAATGAGGTGTGAAACAAAAATGTCCGCCGGTCGCTAGTGATTTCCGAATGTCGATAAAAGTATCGATGGTTACAATGTCTATCGCTTTCACAATTCGATATTTGTCAGTGACTTACCGACAAAACCGTAAATCCATATCCGTACTAATGCATACCATAAATGCGAAAGTATGTCTGTCAGTTTACTGAATCTACACGCTTAAATCGCTGAACCAATTTAGATGAAATTTTGAATGGAGATCATTTAAGACCCGGGAAAGGACATACGATATTTCATTCATCATCATCATCCCCGCAGATGAAGACATATTATGATACTAGCTTATGATGCTAGCTTGAAATGCATTTTATATAAAAAAAATATATTTGTACTGTCTGTCTGATGTGTCTTCATCTTCACATTTAAACCGGTTTAGATGAAATTTGGAATGGAGATAGTTTAAGACCCGGGAAAGGACAAAGGATAGTTATTTTATCATCATCATCCACGCAGACAAAGTTGCGGTCAAATATTTATATCACAATATATCTTTTCTGAGACAATAAATAAAACAATTTTATAAAATATACTTTTATTTGTACAATCATTAACTCGTAGTTACAAAGTTACCAAAAAACTACCATTAAAATACTTTGTATATAAAATTCGTCTATTATTAGTTTTTGTTAATTTGAAATATTCCGGCTTAAAGTGTCGAGAACATATCACACTGCTAGGAGCAGGAAACCAATCATATGACCGTTTTGTAGTATTCATCCACATTTCTTTCATGTTTGGGCATTTAGAGAAGATACACAATATTATTTAACATAATAGTATTTTTGAAAATTATACTTCTACACTTTACACTAAACCAGAATTTATTTGACGATAATTGAATATAATCGTAATATCTTATCGATAGTAAACAGACTGCAGGCATAGACATCACTAGTTCGGATACGGATACTCCACCGCAGAGTCTCTTGCTTGGTACGATTGAGAATAAAGATTTTAATTTATCTTTAGTTACCTTATCGATAGTAAACAAACATACTCTACGGTCATCCCTAGTTCAGACGGCCTACTTGCTCGTTACGCTAGACAAGGAGGGAGTTATACTTCGTGCAAAGTATTAGAAAGAGACTTTGTAAAAAGACATCAACGAGTGCACTAGATTTTATGCTTAAACTATTTTAAATTTTAATTGAAATTTATAAAAAATTCTTCACTTGTGAAACGAAATACCGTAAACTGGGGTTACTTTTAACTTTGGGGTTACATTGATAAAAACTTCTTTTATTTTTTAATCGCGAATATCTTCCGTTACCTAACGCATCTGTATATTTTTTTTTTAAGTCTGGCAAGAACGATAGTTATCCTTATTAATTGTTTAGACACTTTAAATGAGTACGGTCGTTAGAATAGCGTATCACGTTTTTATATTTACGTATACTTTTTGCTATTTTTCGTGTATAAAATAACTTCTAAACTAACAATAAGGGTAGTGAGGTAAACTGTTCTTAATCACAATTAACTTGTCACAAGTGTGTTTAGGTATACAAATATAACGTTTTTGGGGTCTTCAATTCAAACTAAGTACTTATATTATTGTTTTTATTCAATGGGGTGTCTTTGATCACCTACATGGGGCCACATTGATCAGAATCTTACGTATAGTTGGTTATGGTATGTCTATCCATTTGACTGTTTATTTTATAAGAAGATTGTTCTTTCTTCAATGTTGGATTTTTGTTTTTAATAAAGTTGAATACTGAAGTATTTTTTATAATATATCGGGGTTACTTTGATCACAAACATTTGATCAAAATAACCCCAAAACGACGTAAATTGTTGTACCTTTTGATACTGCGAACGGATTTATTTATTTTCTTAGGAGAAATTACTCCTGTAAGGGTTTACATTCAATTACACTAAAAAAACATAAGGTATCAAAGTAACCCCAATGTCAGTTTAACTTTGATCACAAAATTTTCTTTTTCTATCTTCATACATTTTTAAAGTATCGTTTCAAATTTTTTTACTGAGAAAGATAACAAAAAGTTGACGTTACTATTTTATTTTTGGATTTTTTTACGCCTAATTTTAGAAGATATTGAAGTTTAAACTTTAAAATTGATCAATGTAACCCCAGTTTACGGTACCATCTTTTTGCACACTAGATGTTTTTGTATTCTTGCCACACAATTTCACGCAACAGTAATGCATTTTGCACGACGTAAATCACGTTAAAACTTTCGTAATTATCTCATGAACGCCGGCCGCAGACTGAAGTTAGCAATGGAGGCGTGGCTCTAATATGGAGTGAATTCACCGTATGCGTGACAGAGGGGGTCGCCCGGCTATGCTACGTCTTGAGGTTATGTTGTCTGTGATGTAAGTAAAGAAACAGTAAGAAAAAGTTTTGTCTGGTTCAGTTTTGTTAAAAAAAAAGGAATTTCTATGTTTCAGACATGATTTTATGTATGATTTAAATGAAATAACTGCTTATTTTTTGTGTTTGTGGCCTTTCATGGAAAAAAAAAATTCGGAGTTAATGTTATTTTTTTATGCAAAACGGACGTATACGCGCATAAAAGCTTGCACAGCACATATAATTTCTAATAACCATCAAAAGAGGGTTAAAATACCTACAAATTGATATATAACACATACAATATTAATGCTGTAAAAAAATTTGGTGAACAAAAAACGAAGACAAAATCTTTAAACAGCTCCTCTGTAAAAAGTATTTTTTTGACATGTGTCGCTTTTGTATTTAATGGACATTATCATACCGCGAGATAGACTATGCATCCCTGTTTTATTTATATAATTAGTAAAATAATGAAAATCTATCTCGCGGCGACATACTGACATACGAATTATGTGCTAAGTATGACTTAAAGTCCTAAGTCCCCTAGGTGGGGCAGAGGGCGTCCACAGTGCGTCGCCATCGCGATCTATCTCGAGCTGCGAGCTTCACCTCAGGCCATGACAGCCCGATCGTCTTTATCTCGGATGCCACCGAGCGCCGCCAGGATTGCTTTGGCCGTCCACGTCTCCTTTTGCCTTGTGGGGTCCATTCTAAGGCTTGCCTTGGTATGTGGTCTGGGTCTCTTCTGAGGGTGTGGCCTATCCAAGTCCACTTGCGGCGCGTGATCTGATGTCCGATCGGGGTTTCGTGACAGAGTTCTAGGAGGTGTTCATTTGTGATTTTTTCGGGCCAGAATATACCAAGAATCTGTCGTAAGCATCGATTGACGAAGACTTGGATTCGCTGCGTGATGTCTTTCGTTACTCTCCACGTCTCGCTCCCATACAGCAACACGGTCTTAACATTGGATCGGAAGATTTTTAATTTTACTCCTCTCGTCAGTTTCCTAGACTGCCATATGGGGCGGAGTTGCGCGAAAGTCGCTCTAGCCTTGGCTATCCTTGAAGAGATGTCGTCTTCAGTCCCTCCAGATTCTGACACCACACTACCCAGGTAGGTGAATTTCTGGACCCGCTCGATGGGGACTGCACCTAAATGCAGAGTCAGCGAGTTTTTACCCTCCGTCCGCATTTCTTGGGTCTTCCGCGAGTTAATTTTCAGACCGTCGGTAGCCGCTTCTTGCTGCAGGTCATCGAGCTTGGACTGCATGTCGATATGTCTGTGGCTAAGCAGACAGATGTCATCGGCGTAGTCTAGATCGTCCAGGTGCCCTGTCAATCCCCACTCTATCCCACGTCGCTTGCCATCGTTGACTCTGTGCATGATACCATCCAAGACGATAAGAAACAGCAACGGCGATAGAAGACAGCCTTGTCTGACACCAGCGAGAACTGCTATGTCTTCGGAGATCAATCCATCATGTGCAACTTTACAAGTGTACTTCTT
>JALPQI010005376.1:0-72218 GCA_025490895.1 Thaumatotibia leucotreta
GCTTAATGCGAGGATATATATATTTACAAAGATCCTGCAAGGTGTAACGTGGAATACACGTATAGTGGTCTCAAAAAAAAAATAAAAAAAAGCTTTTTTATGTCGATAACCGCTCCAGAATTTATAAATAACGTGGAAGCGTAGTTTGATTTGAACGATTATTTCACGATATAAAATTGAACTTAAAGTAGACATACCTATTCCCTCAACTGTGGAGATGACCCAAAAGGACGTCTGTCATTCAGCAATGCTTGGCGGGGGTGAGCTGTTTTCATACTAAATGACATGTCATCATCATCATCATCATCATATCAGCCGAAAGACGTCCACTGCTGAACATAGGCCTCCCCCAAAGATTGCCAAATAGCCCGGTCCTGCGCCACCCGCATCCAGCGTCTTGTCCACCTTGTGGGGGGCCTACCCACGCTACGCCTTCCGGTACGTGGCCGCCACTCAAGAACCTTCCCGCCCCAGCGGCCATCGGTTCTACGCACAATGTGCCCCGCCCACTGCCACTTCAGTTTAGCGATTCGGAGAGCTATTTCGGTTACTTTGGTTGTGCTGCGGATGGTCTCATTTTTAATTCGATCACGCAGAGAGACACATAGGATAGCCATGACATGTAGCTCGTGACATTTAGTATGAAAACAGCTCACACCCGTCGAGCATTGGTCATCAGAGTAATTGGAAACAAGATTTATTTTACATAAGTGCATTTTTAACAGACCACTGACGAATGGTTATGTTAGCCAATATTGTATAGGCATAAACATGGTTATCTGCATTCGCGGCGTCCTGCAGTGACGTCACCCGTCAACGGCCACGACCAGCGTGATCCAGACTGCACGCCACTTGCCTTATTTATAGCTAGACGTGCTAGAATTTAGTGAGTCATCCTAACCTCGTAAGGCTCATGGTCCTATCTGTAGGACATGTTAACATCGAACATTAAATTATATTAAATTAGAACATTTCCTGCCGAGTAGGTAAGATTTCAATGACAAACTGTACCTTAGGAGGCTAGACTTGGAGCCTACTGGTTTATTTAATGTCTATTGCCTAATCCCAGATTTTTTTGATAAAGCCATTTTAATAATAACCGCTTATATTCTGGTGGACGTGTGAAATGATGATGACGACGATTTGGTCACAGATAGGTCTGTCCACAGAGCTTTATGATGCCTATCGAGGGCCCTTTGATAAATCATTTTAAAAAACGAGGGAAAATCTGGATTTTTGCCATTATTAAACACTTTTTTATAACACAACATACAACACACAACGGTAGCTCCGTCTATCCCGTCCTTAAATATTTTTTTTTTTTACTTTGAACGCAGCCAATGTTGTTTAATACGAATCTGTCATTCTTCTACATTTATTACTTACCGTATACGATTGAAGAATTACATATTGGCTAAGAAGGATTGCTGGTCTACTTCTGCGTACTTCGTAATTTGTAACTTTCGAGAACTTTTTTAACCTTTGTCTACATGTCACTACAACGAAGGTGCCATTAGATTGATAGAGATAAAATAAATGGCAAAAACTAGAGAGTGAGATAAACGCACATTAAAAAAAGTGAATGAATTCAAGACATTACTGTAAATCTAAAGGTGTATTTCAAAGTTCGGCAAAGGTCTCTAAATAATGGTAAAACAAATTTTGTTAACAGTACACTACACGCCACGCTCGCGAGTCGTCCGTCTCGATCTCGACCTAGGCTCTCCAAAACATGTCGCTCGTAGTGCCTAAATATACGTGAGTTTAACCATTTAATTTTATTTTAAACAAATCTTGTTATTTTTAAAAATCCACAATACACTAAAATTATCATTTAAAGTCTAAACAATATTTCGTAGTAAAGAATACAATTTATAGCCAGACTTGAGCCAAAAAGACATCACCTCTTTGAAAACCAATCGCACAAAATGGCGTCACACACTTAGAATACAACTAACCAATTTATCAAGACTATGAGTCCAGACTGCGTAATTTACACATTTTAAAAAGGTATTAAGTAACTTTTTAAAACATATAGTTGTGACGTTTTTAAAAAGCGTTTGCCGACGCCATGCTATCTCCACTTCATCAATCAAAACGCAGGATACATATTGTTGGAGTAAAAAGGTTTTTTTGTATTATGGAGTGAAGCTAGAAGGGTTCCGTGCATTGATAAATAATAATAAAAATCATTTCACACCACCTATTTCTACGCTGCTAGGAGGGAACAAACTGGCACTTTTCTGTTCAAAGATTTTCTGTTGCTTGCCCATATAATTACAATGAAATGTGAAAATAAACTATACGTTCATAAAATCCTAATCACTTAAGATTTCTTCATTTCTTTTATTTTTCTCATAGGTGTAGCAGTACTTTGTGTCACATGGTATCAAATTTATTTGCGTCGTGAGCGTTAACGCTTGAATCTCTCATTACGCTCAGGATTCCACTTTAGTTATTGTGTAATCCATCTCTTCATTCGGGCTTCAATGAACGCCCTCGCCGAAAACATGTCATTTTGATCCCTTGTGACATAATAAAAGCCTAGTACCTAATAGAAGAGCGAGCGGTGCGCTATAATAATGGCATGTTATGTATCATTATGCCAAAGATTTTTTTAATGTTTATTTGTATCGTCATATAAATTAGTTTTGTCACTAATAACGGCACAAAATTCTAATTTACTACTAGCAAAGTAGCAATTCAATCTATATGTACAATTTTCGAGAATGCCGCTCTTTTTTTATATAAAATATTTTTGTTAACTATTATATTAATATATCTGTGCCATAGTTTAAGTGAACCCTAGAAAAACAACTATCAGTCCCTCAGATAAATTTAGTCATGTTAACGCCTGAAATTCTAATACAATTTTAGGAATTGACTCTTCGTATTTATAATTTTCGAATATGACGCTCTTTTTTGATATGAAAACTTTTTGTTACGCTAACATCAAGGTTTACCTTAATATCACAGCCATAGTTTAAACGAACCCTAGAAAAAAAACTATTGAAAAAGTAAAAAACGCTCGCCATTACAGATTCGAGCGCGTGCGCGGAGCGGAAACGGCACGTAGAGGAAACGCCAGGACGCGATACGGTTTCGAATTTTGAATTTCGAATCGTTTGAATGGAACGTTCTTTTTCTTTTTTTATAGATGTTCTGATGTTTTGCTGGTTTATTGTTCCTTTCCTTTATTGCTGCGTTATTAGCTATTTTATTATTGATGTATTAATTGGCCTGCTTGTAATTGAAGCATACAGCATACTCGTACAGTCGAAGACAAAATAAGGGGTATACAAAAACGTTCAAAAATATGTCCCAGTGCACTCTAATTCTGTGTAATAAGAACGTCGTAACATATTTATGAACGGATTCTTTCGATACTTATTTTTGCACTTGACTGTACGTAGTAACAATGCTTAAAATAGTAATTTTGTTTGAATCTAATACAATATGCGGGAAAAATTGATTGTTTTAGGTATGTATTGAATAATTAGTTCCTTATTTATTTATACACGGTGGAATTTAATCGGTGAACAGGAACCCATTTTTCTAATTCAGTAATCGATGGCGGTCACGTTTATGTAGTACTTAAGTGGAACCAAGTTTTTTTTTTAGCATAACAATTTTTTTATGTTGAAATTAAACTTTAATTAAAATTTATTGTCACCCTACTAATGGTTTAGTCTGAAAAGTTTAATACCTCTTTTCAAAATATCAGCCATGCATCGCTCTTATTTTACATAGGAATAGAGTCTATCGCAAAAATTAAAGCATGTGAGTGGTTATTGCTCATTTATGTTTTAAGTTTCTATGGCTGATAGTTTGAAAAGAGGTATTAAACTTTTCAGACTAAACCATTAGTAGGGTGACAATAAATTTTAATTTCAACATTAAAAAAAATTATGCTAAAAAAAAACTTGGTTCCACTTAAGTACTACATAAACGTGACCGCCATCGATTACTGAATTAGAAAAATGGGTTCCTGTTCACCGATTAAATTCCACCGTGTATAATAATTGTATACAGGGTGTTTTTTTAGATTTTCGTTCAATTGGATAGGTTACTTGGGACATTAATAGAAGTTGCATCAATACAAGTTGCATCGGCTTTTGTTAATCTCGTAAAAAAAATTTTTTCTTCGTTTTCATACATAATAATTGTAATGGCAAGTGTGAGAGCCCCTTAAGAATAAGATCTCAGGTGACTGACGGCACATGTCAAAATAAGTAACATTAGGGTGTAATAAAGGTTGCAATACCATTGTTCAGTCATTAAACTTATTTTTTTTAATAACTCAATAGCGGTAAGAGTTTAGACACTAGTTTCTTAGAGAAATTGATTATTTTTGACGTAAATAAGCTTCCCTTTAATTTAATGGAAATCAATAAAAACACGGTGTATATAAATTTGATACAATGTTATTGATTGATAATCAAGATTCAAACTTAAGAGTAAAATACAAAAAACATAATGCACAGCGCATCGCTAAGGTCACTGAGTGATTTATAAAAAATAGATTAGATGTTTTTTGTCTACCTAATAATCTAATAAAACAATAATGTTCTGGATGATCATCATTGCATTATAATAACAGAATAGTGCAAAAAATAAGAGGAAGTGGTGTTAACATAATTCACATTGATGAGAGACGAAAAATATACATTGAAGGGCGATACGAGTACCTACCAATATCTATCTCAGTAAGCTATAGTTTAAATTGATAAAGAGTTTTGAAGTACCAATTTAAGTAAGTATATTCGATTGGAATTTTGAGAGGATTTTTTGTGATTTCTGAAATGCGTTTATCATGAGTGTAATACTTAATATGTACCTTTATAATCGTATGTACAGATTTGTATAGGTATGTAGTACATTACGGTGGTCCTTATTTTTGCTATTTTGTAGGATGTTCGAACCAATAAAGGAGCTCTTTGCCCTGCCGATTGCAACTTTCTATGAGACGCCCTCTCATTTAATTATTTGATAAATAAACCATTTTTAATTATTTTTTTCAATTATTATAAGCAAAAATTAGGGGTCGCTACCGAAGTACGAATTTCAAAAAAGGCAAAATCATTAGTCGTTTTTTTATTACTTCGGTAGCGACCCCCTAATAATTGAAATTGGACCGTACATGAAAAATTGCAATCGGGAGAGAAAAGAGTTCTTTTATTGGTTCGAACATCCTACGAAATTGCAAAAATAAGAACCACCCTAATAAGTGCCCATATACATAGTTACCACTTATTCAATGTAAATTAGCCTTATGTACTCCGTGTCTCGTACACAAGTGAAAAATAAAGCTGCAGTGTTATTCACTAAGGAAACCACCTTGCTGTTAAAAATGGTATTCACTAATGTACTTTAAACGACACTAGTGCTCGGCGACGAATGCGGCGTGAGCTGGAACTACACTGCGTCGAGAGTTTGACGTTTAATGTACGAACTTCGTATTCTCTAACGAAAAACAGCTACGAACTCGCCCACAACCTCGCTCACAGCCTCGATTTCTAATGTCAAATCAAACAGCTAGGATTTTAGACAAGCTGTCTCGACGTCAAGCTCGTTGATGAACGCAGTGTCGAATGTGTGAATAAGAGAATATCATCAGCTGAACCTAAACCGCTGTCGCTAAGCGGAAACCGAAGCCAGGACAGCAAAGTAATTGAGTTCTCGTAAAGGCATGGTTAGCCGCCGTACCATTACAGCAACAATGGAGGAAGCGTCACGAAATGTTTAAAATAGATTATATTTTTACACTTCCGCGGTGGTTACCGCAATGAGATTAGTTTTGCATGGTGTGAAACATCTTGATCGTTAATGTTTCTCACTATAAATAAAAAGTATAACCGTCATCTTTTTTTTTCGTATTTGTATGACATCTATAATATTTAAATTTATATACATAGTACTATTACTACTTAAGAAATACAACTCAAAAAATAAATAATAAAACAATTTCAGTTGTTCCACAAAAATGTACAGGCGTCATTTTAGTCCACGATCTAAGACAAGCTTTTGTAGCTTTAAGGTGCATTCAGACCAAACGAGCGTTCGCTATTCTAACCCCCAACTCTACGAAATTTGATCGCTACACAAAACGTGATTCGTTGATTTCGTAGAGTGGGGGATAGAATAGCGAATGCTCGTTTGGTCTGAATGCACCTTGATTGGTAGTAATCCTACCTACGAAGCTGAAGGTTCATGGTTCGAATCCATTATGGCCGTCTATGTATTTAAGTATCTATATGTATCTATTTACTAGTATTACCTTAAATATCGTAAATAGGATATTTTGCTTCTTCTTTCAGCAAAATACACTATCTACGATATTTAAGGTATTTCCCCTTCATGTCCCATAACTTTAGAACGCCTGGTACCCACATCACAAGCCTTAATTGAGCTTATCGTAGGACTAGGTCGATTTGTGTAAGATGTCCCAAGATATTTATTTATTTATTATTTGTGTATTTATTTCTTGGTTAGGACTGTCTATGTATTTATGTATCTATATGTATTTATACATTATTGGTTTGTTTGTGCTGCCACCTAATGCATACTGCGCTACGAATATAATTTATATTTTATAAATTAGAGGCAGCGTAAAATAAATTCTCTAGTACGAGTCTACCTTGTGCTTTATGCTTAATTTTTTTTTTTAATATGATATATTACGTTAAATCGTCAATAGTAGTATTTCTATCTGTAGTAGTTCTATCTATCTGGAATGCCTTCTCGACTAAACGAATCTTACTTATTCTTATAAATTGATATGAACACAGTGTGAATCCCAAAAAAGACAGAATTTTATATCTCCAAGATAGTGGTTACTGGATTCTGCACAAAAGAAGCAAAATAAGCAATATAAACTACTAGACATTGCCCTCTAGTAATTTACATTTCTTTTCCAAACCGGGCCTGCTACCTCGAACACCGAAGTTCGCAAATTTCGGGCATTTCTCTCCGTCACTCTAATGACGCCTTCATTGAAGTGATAGAGACAAAATAAAATTCCCGAAATTTATAAACTTCGGTGCTCGCGGTAGCAGGCCTGTCCCAAGTATCAAGACCCTCCCGTCGCAGTATCACTTAACTAATTTGTTTCTATCTGGCGTAGTTGTCATCCGCCACCGCAGAGAAGTTACACGAACAAACCGACGTAAACTGGGAGACGCACATAAAATAAATTAAAGTCTGAGGCTCTACCGCGAACCACGCAAGAAGGGTTGCCTCCCTCACACTTACGTACGAATTCACGAGTCAGAGAGAGGCAAAACTTCGTTCTTGATTCGCGATAGGGCCTCTGGTTGGCCACGAACCACAATCTAAACGTTGCCTCTCCCTCACTCTTGCAAATTCGCACGCAAGTGTGACGGGGAAGCGACTCGTCGAACGTGGTTTGCATTAAGCCCTCTGGTTGGGTACTGTAGTTGCAGTGTATTAAACCAGTTTCTGGAAAATTTGATAACTAACCTTTTGACTTGTGAAAATATGTATGTATGTACTTATTTTATTCGTCAAAATGTTTGCTGAAAAATCTTATTCAAACTTATTACACGGAAGCTTTTCGAAAAATAGGTTGTAGGAACGTACTGTAGTTTGTAGATTATTACAACGAATATTCAGCGTTTTTACAGCAAAAAAAAAAGTGGTCTGTGTAAGTACTAACAAACGTTTTGTACGCATGAAAAAGCAAAAGTGATCAATTCCTAAAAAACGTATTTTCCTGAGTTTTTAGGAATTGATAAATTCTGTTCTAATACATACATATGATATAATAAATCTTAGGAATACTCAAATCATTTACGAGAATTAAATATAGTGAGTTTTTGACACTTTCGTCATTCGATCTTTCCAGTTATTTCAACTATGACTTATTTAAGTACAAGGTGTTTTTGTCACGTTTGTGACACATTTTTTTCTACTATGACCCTGCTTGTTCAAACATGACTCCTGAATATTAAGAATTCGCCACATGATAAAATACCCTTCCCAGAATCCTTTTACGTAGGCCACTGCCCCGTTTTTTACCTTCCTTTTGTTATGGTGATAATATTTGTTTTTTTTGTGACTTAACACAGTTTTTGTTAAAATGTTGTGGTCTATTTTGTTAAGGGGCAGACGTCTGTCTGTATGTGTCAAGTTACTAATGAATGTAACGATTGGGGTCTTCAGCGAAGCTGTGTATATTCAAACAAGCATACCTAATATAAGTTTTTTCTACTCCCTTACTTTTATTTGTCATTTACAGGGTCGTCAACACACCCTTAAGCCCCAACCTTACAGATGTCAAGACAAGTCTATATTGTCTATTTCCTATAAACGCATCCAGGTAGGTATACACGCAGTGCGTTTTTGGATGTTAAGACACCTCGTATATACACGACGTAATGAAATACATGGCTGCCAACCTAATTTTAAATGTCATTTCTGATGAATAGTGAACCATAGAGGAGCTTTCTTTTTTAATTTTGTCTCCCAACCGACCTTGATGATTAATAAAATTGTGTTTGACTAAGAATATTTCTCAAATTTACAATATTATTTGGAAATAAGTGTATGGTCGTAGAAAAACTATTGTATGCTCGTGGCGTCTTTAATAACCCACGCCACTCACCTTTTTTGACTTCTCTTAAACAAGGGTTGCATAAAATACTATTTAAGCTGACATGTGGTCATTTACTTTATTATTGTGATTTAAAACAGGGTATATACCATGTAAATGTGTATACTCTAGCAATGCAATAAATATAGAAGCAAGCATACTCGTATGGTTTGGTGTTTCGGCTGTTAGTGTAGATAATGAAGGGCAAAATAAGGTGTATTTAAAAATGCTCATAAATGGTGTGATTTTTTATTTTGCTGTAATCCTATAGTGAGGAGTATCATTGGATAGATGTCATAAAAAAGGTGTTAGAAAAAGTTTGCAAAAGGTGCAAAAATATGAAATAAATCATGAATAGGTACTGGGCGTGTACAATACCTTTTTTAAAATAAAACTATCTCGAATATAATCGGCGCTGCCGTTTTTGAACATCTAGATACGGAACCCTACTCTGAGCATGGCCCGATAAACTCTTGGCCGATTTTGCTGTTTACATATTAGTACGGTCAAATCGTACATTAAACTCGCAAAACATGTAGTAAAGCTGCATTTTTGGTACGTTATTTAGACACCATAGGGCAGTATAAAACCATATTTTGCAAGCAAAAAAAAGTTGTGCTAGTTGCGTTATACGTGAAAAACTGTGAAATTTACTGTCTATTTTTAGTTTCTGATTTTTATAAAAAAAGCCTTACGTTTTTTGACAATATGTGTCAGGTAACGTTTAAAGATGAATAAATTTGTAACAAGATGAGATAACATACATTACCGTAGGTCTTATAGTTTCAGAGATTCAAGACTTCAAATAGTACCCTGTTTTGTAAAGTAGGTAAAATGTTGAGTTTTGCTAACGTTTTTGGTTTAATATCGCCTTACCTAATTATGCTACGAAAAACATGAAATAATTATCTTATAGCGCAATTAATATTCTTTCATTTAAGGGTAAAATCAGGTCAGTAAACTTTGTAATTGAAACTAAAAACGCGAAATTCAAAAAGCAGGAGGTCCGCTATCAAAGTTTTTCATACAAATGGCAAGTCGTGTTGCAAAGCTGCAATTTTTGTATATTATATAGGCTCTATAGGGATGTACGAAAATGCATATTACAAGAAAACAAAAAAAAGGCTTTAGGAATAAGACGTAAATAACTGAAAAAAATCGGACTTTTTTTAGTTTTTGACGTTTAACTAAAAAACTATAATTTTTTGATACTAATTGCTATAAAACTATGAAAGAATATTAAATTTGAAAGGATTTGAGCTACCTTGCATTACCCTAAATTATATAGATTTAGAGATACGACATTTCAAAATGTGCCCTTCATTAAGTTAAGAAAATAAATGCATGTTTTGAAGCCTCGTATACCCCCAACTATAAGACTTACAGTAATTGTTATCGGCTCAATTTATTTCAAATTTAATGTAGTTATTATCTACAATTACTTTTTTTTCTTAGCGCGAACGTTTTGCCAATATTTAGTGAATAGCTTTAACGTAACCTAAAATTTGTTTATGTTTTGATAAAAGGGCACTTTATGAAATGTCGTATCTCAAAATATATACAGCTTACGGTGATGCAACGTAGCTCCAATCCTTTTAAATTTAATGTTCTTTCTTATTTTTATAGCAATCAGCATCAAAAAGATAATATATTTTAAGTTAAACGTCATAAACTAAAAAAATTGCGAATTTATTTCCGTTTTTTACATCCTATGCCCAAATTATTTTTTTGTTTTTCTTTTAATATGCATTTTCGTATATATCTATAAGGCCTTTATAATATACCAACATTGCAGCTTTGCAACTCGACTTGCGATTTGTATGAAAAACTTAGATAGCGGGCCTCCTGCCTTTGGAATTTAGGGTTTATACTTTCAACTACAAAGTTCACTGACCTAATTTCACCCTTAAATTAAAGAATATTAAGTGCGCTATAAGGTTATTATTGCATGTTTTTCGTAGCATAATTAGGTGAGGCGATATTAAGTCGAAAACGTTAGCAAAACACAAAATTTTATCTACTTTACAAAAAGGGGTACTTTTTAAAGTCTCGAATCTCTGAAACTATAAGACCTACGGTAATGCATGTTAGCTCAAGTTGTTGGAAATTTATTAGTCTTTAAACGTTTGTTTACATATGATATCAAAAAACGTAAGGTTTTTTTAATAAATATCAGAAACTAAAAAATGGCCCTAAATTTCGCAGTTTTTCACGTACTACCCAGCTAGCACAACTTTTTTTTGCTTGCAAAATATGGTTTTATACTGTCCTATGGTGTCTAAACAACATACCAAAAATACAGCGATACTACTTGATTTGCGAGTTTAGGGTAAAATTATGTACGATTTGACCGTACTATATTACTTACTAGCTCATGAAAATTTTGAATTTGTACTTCTTCTACACATTTCCTAAATGAACAAAGTCAATAGCGGATCTGACTGCAAAAATCAAATTTAATCAGTGAAATAATAATGTAATTACCAATTATTAATAAATTTACCATCTCATTTGTATTTCAGTACCATTGGACCACAGCGAAGCAATTTCAACGTCCAGTTACTTGCTCCAAAATACTGTCATAAAGCTCAAGCATTCCTCGCCACGCTAAAGATTTTACTGTCCTGTCCCGGCTATCATCAATTCTAGCTTGACCTCTGCATCCAACTGCATTCTTCCAAGTTCTCACAATACCAGATAATTCCTTAGGTCAGTGGGGGTCAAGTTATATTGGGGCAAGTGGTGCTAATACGTATTCGGTTATTAATATGGTTAACACTTGGCTTTTCCCGTGTGAAGTTTAGTTCCCAATCGGGATCTTAGGTGGGCTTGTTGCTTTCACTCTGATTGCTGACTGTAATTCTTAAGCCGTGTTTTCATTTACTGTTCTGAGCGACATTCGTTCGTTCTTCGGCAGACGGCAGATGAAAACAGGATTTCACATAGCAAAATGTTCATTCGTCAGCCCACGAACAAGCGAATGCTCGCTCAGAACACTAAGTGAAAAGCTTTAGGGTGGTTTGCGACGCCATCGGTCACCGTTAAATGGTAGCGAATTGTATGGTAAGTTTTGTAGTCTGCTGGGTAATGTTGACAAGCATGTCAATATTGTCGATTTGTTGGTGCGACTGGCGTCAAATAAGAAGCTTTTAATTAAAGTTGCTGCTAGAAAATCATTCTCTTCTACAGTATACATATATACATTATAAATGGCAAATTGTCTTAGGTCTTACAAACTTTTCTGAATTTGGTACCAGTTTTAAATTATGTACATACTCGTATAACTGCTTAACTTAGCACAAAAAATCTGTTTTCAACTCATTAGTTTCTACAACTAATATTTACTATTCCATTATTAAGGAGTAGGAGCAATATTGCTATTTATGTAGTATTGCCACTCATTTGCTTTGAAATTTTGGTTGAGCTTTATTGCTATGTAAAATAAGAGTGACAGCTGGTAACCACAGTTACCAAAAGCGGATAAGGATGTGTAAAAACAATGTTACGACAGTGATGATGGAAATAATATTTACTTGTCCTTAGTTTAGTTTTATACGTATTAAAATATTGACCTTGAATAACAATCAACATGCTGCCCGAAATAATCAATTTGACATGGTTTTTATCGACCATTAAACCTTTAAAATTGTGGACCATATGCGTGGGCGTCGATTGCTGTCAAAAAAGATTAGCGTCAAAAAACTAAGCGCTAAACGTCCGCCATTCTTGACATCATCCAATCAGAACGGAATTTACTGAGAAACCCTTCCGAAGATCACGATTTTAATATAGCATTACAAACTCAAGCCATCTATCGGGAAAATATCGAAATAAAGTATTTTCATACAGAATGTATAAGGATATTTTTAGGTCCAACTGTAAATATAATCTGGTAATTTGTGTGCACATTTTGTTTGTTCTAATTACAAAAATTCTGAAACAAAAAGGTAGTGTTGTAATGAGTTTTTTGTGGTCTCGGGCTGATTGAACAAAAAAATTGGATTTTTGCATGACTCGTGCCATCAGCATGTTGAAGGAGGTTCGGTTTTTTGGTGATTTAAAGGTTGGAGATGCTTTGCAAAAACTGAGAGGGAAAACTAAAGGGTTCTGCCATTGATCGCTTAAAACTGTGACACCCGTAGACCTCGAACCCGGTACAGTGTTCGAAACGTCGAGATGTAGTTTAATTAATCAATATACGCGATATAATCCGTTTAAACAGTTTTATTTCATGAACAATAATTGTAGTAACCGAAGAAAATATTATATTAAATGCTGAAAAAGTTCAACTTCGGAAAATACGTTTCAAATGAACATTAATACGACTCCTACTGTTGTTGTTGTAGTTGTTGTATCCTGGCCATTTTTTCCGCAACTCGACACCAAATATGCCTATTTTGAGTGATCCCAACGCTGGCCCAGTACTTGTTGGGGACTTCAGATACACCCTTGAATGTCTTCCCATGTATATGCAGGTTTCCTCACGATGTTTCCCTTCACCGCAAAGCACTTGTGAATGTCAAACGATATTTCGTATTTAATTTTTTTGAAAAACTCATTGGCATGAGCCGGGTATCGAACTCACGACCCCTGCATAGCAGCCATGCGTTTTACTACTACTGTTATTGATACTTTCCAGGCACATGATAGTTATTTGTAGAGTAAAATTAAGTACTTGTATACGTATTGTTTCGCGGATAGTAAAGTAATATTATTTATCCTTTAAAATATTATTTATAAGGGTGATTATTCATCGAGAAACTGGTCCCTAATTCACAAGCCGATCAAGCAATTACGAATTTAATGGAGGCAAACGTTATTTATAATTTATTTAGAATTAGGACCCACAGCTACCGGTCACCGTGTCATTATATTTTTGACCCTTACGTTTTTTTACAAAACCGTATCAACTTTTGATTGGTCGAGAAATAATGACTGTTATGGACTTTGTAGATTGGAACATGAAATTGTTTTTTTTTTTTAAGTTTTATGTCGTAAAGATGAAGAAAGATTTTCATAGTAATTTACAAGCGGGACACCTCCGAACTCGGTTTTTTCTTTGGTACCTATCTGGTTTCTAATTGTCATTAACCTTTCAGTACATTGTATTTTGTTTAAATGGATAGCGGCGTTTAGACAAAATACATTTTTTTAATGACCTAGCGACAGAGTAAGGCAAAAAGTAATATGATTACTTTTGTAAATTACGTTTGTATGTGTAAGCTACACCCGGGTAAGACCGGACTATTTTTCGGTGAATTGAAAGGATGTCACAAAAAAAATCATATTCTCACAAACTTTTACCTTCAGATGTGTGATGTACAATGCTCGGCGGGGGTGAGCTGTTTTCATACTAAATGTCACGTGATACATGTCATTTATTATGAAAACAGCTTACCCCTGCCGTGCATTAGCTAATGTACGTGATAAAAAAGAAATCATGCTTTCAATATAAATTTATTTTATGCCGCTCAGGCGAATAGCTTTCGAGTAATCGACACTCAAACTTGCGCTAATTTTTTTCAAGACACCCAACCGAAAAACCTTCTTGGCTTAAGATCGGACCAGTATCTAATTTCAACTCTAAAGTAAGGAGAAGAAGGTGCATAGCTTCCTGTTAAAGATCGGATCTCCAAAAATTCACGAAAAAATTTACTTATTTTTTTAAACATTCGTAGCTCACGACTGATACGGCTGACTTTCTGCATACTAGCGAGAGGGGCGGGTGAAATGGCGTCTTCCATAATATACATATAGCCAGTGTATAGCCATATGTATAGCCAGTGAGGAAAAAAGACTACAACTTAGTAAGTTTTAGTAACTATTTCGGTCATCCGATCTTACATTAGATCCGATATTAGCCGAGAGTACCTTACTTTGTAAACTAGATTACAAAGTACACATACAAAAGTAATCGGGAGGAGTAATCGGATTACTGTTTGCCCAACTCTGCCTAGCAATAAACGGTGAACGGTGCCAAATTCCTCATAAGCTCCCGAAGCTTGTGAGAACATGCCAAAACCTCGCCTCGTGTAATCAGAGCCGCATCAATTAAAGCGCGGGGTCACGGAGTCAAACGCTTTGTCGGTATCGCACATTGTCAATACGGGCAAAGATTGGTTTCAGATCAGATTGGACAAGACTTTATGTTACAAATGTCTATATACAGGCGTTTTTTTTAATCAATAGGTTTGAGTTTGGTACATAATTAGAGTGGATATATCACTCAGAGAAAGCGAAAGCAGCCTGACTGTGAGCTCATGGATGCGATAAAGTCCATTCAATCCAATTTTAACAAAGCCATCCAAGACTTGCGACAAGACCTAGGCGCAAAGATGGATTCCTTGACGTCAAGTATAGACACCGTTAGAAACGACCTTGAGAGCTATCAATCAACCATGAAAAAAGAGATGGAGCACCTGCGTAGCGAACAAATTAAAATGAAGGAAGACATCAAAGACTTAAGCAAAGAGGTGAGCGGCTTGGAAGCCAGCAGCAAATTTATATCTGACAAGCACGATGAACTCGCAAAAAAGGTAGCAGACTGCACCAAGCAATCCGCAAATGTCTCCCAGTATGAAGGCTCAGTAACGTCGCTTGAACTGAAAATCGACGCATTGGAACAACAAGCAAGGCAGTGCAACCTTGAAATACAAAATGTTCCGGAAAAAAGAAATGAAAATTTAAATAGTTTGGTTGTAACCCTAGGCGACAAGATACAGTGTAAAATAGATCGTAATGACATTGTCGGGGTGAACCGCGTGCGGCACGCGACGGAGACCGGCAGGCCCAAAATCATCATAGTAAAACTCAACTCGCGCGTACTGCGGGACAACGTGCTGGCAGCGTGTCGCGGGAAGCGGGGCCTTACCTCCACAGAGCTGGGCATATCAGGCGCCGAACATAAGGTATATGTTAATGAGCATCTCACGCTTCGTAGAAAAAAAGCTTTTTCACGCAGCACGCGAAGCTGCAAAACAGGCTCAATACAAATACAAATGGGTTTCCAACGCCACAATACTTGTCCGAGCAACTGATACTTCGCCCATCATCGCCATCCATACAGAAAAGGACCTTGAAAAAAATTAAGAAGCAGAATATTACACACCCACCCCCCCCGCAGTCGTGGCAACAATGAAGGTGTTAGTGAATGAACTCTATAACTTACTGAGGTTAATACTTATTTTGTCTTGTCTTATAAAAAATATTCTTTGCATGCTTTATGTTTTTCTATGTGACTCTAAGTTTTTGGCGGTTAATATTATGTCTTTCGTACTTTGGATACTGTTCTGGTTGTTCGCGCATAAGCACGGCACAATTATTCAAAACTCATTTTACGTGCGGAATTACGTGTTCCATGATCCATATAATACCATCTACTTCTTTATTGCACTACATATATAATTTGAACTTTACTCTTTATGTCAAGTAGCCAAAGTATTTATTACCAAAACTGTCGGGGAATTCGTACCAAGCTCCACACGCTCTACATGAACATCTTATCTCACGACTATGATATAGTGATTCTCACTGAGACCTGGCTGGTGCCGGAGATCCATGATAAAGAATTCATCGACGATAGGTATATAGTATTCCGATGTGATAGGGATAGAAAATCTACGCAAAAAGAGGACGGAGGAGGGGTCTTAATTGCTGTGTTACGCCGATTAAAACCTGTTCATATTTCGATAACTCCCAACATATTGTCTCATAGCATTGAAAGAGTAACCATAGCAATTCCTAGTAGTGCCAATAAACGGCATATCATAAGTGCTGCGTACGTTAAGAACTCTATGCCAAAAACAACCTACGAATCACACTTTGACGAAATCTCGCAATATTTGAGCGAGCCGGAAACAGAAAGCTTCCTATTGTTTGGTGACTACAACATCCCCGCTGCTGTTTGGACACCTAACGATGCTGGTGCCCAAACTCTTATAAGCTCTACTAGTATATGTACAGTTCTGAGCAGGTTTATGGCTGTTTATAAAGCCATGCAACTGAATCACTTAAAAAATCACAATGACCGAATCCTAGATCTTCTTTTAACTAACACTAAATGCTCTGTGTTTCCTATAGGCCATCCTTTATTGCCTGTGGACCCTCATCACCCACCCTTTTGCGCCGTTGTTCCTCTAGATATAAAAGAATTTTCGAAAATGAAATTGAACACAGGAATAAAATACAACTACTATAAGGCTAACTATGATATAATCAATCAAGAAATTTCCGAAGCGGATTGGGGGTCTTTATCTCAGAAATCGGCAGAAGCTGCGCTAGAACACTTTTATGAGAATATTTATGCTATAATTAAGAAACATATACCTCCATCTAGACCTAAAAACAGTAATTTTCCCATATGGTTTTCAAAGCCGTTAATACATATTTACAAAAATAAAAGAAAGGCGTGGATCAAGTGGAAAACATATGGGAATTTATCAGACTACAATATATTTTCCTTGTATAGACAGAGATTCAAAACAGAATGTACTAAATGTTACTCCAGATATAATGTAGAGAATAGTATACACAAAAACCGGCCAAGTGCGAGTCGGACTCGCGCGCAAAGGGTTCCGTACCATTATCAATTTATTATTAAAAAAATACAGTTAAATCAACCTACCTCAAAAACTATAGGAGATAATTTTATCAAACCAAAAATCGTTGATAGAGTTTATTAATGTACATACCCAACTAGCAAAACAGTCATATAACATCGAGCTTACTCAGCTAATAAGTCGTATAAAAGTCATATGAACGCGAATTACACAGTATCTATCGTATAAAGCCAGCTTATACAGCAATATGTCGTATAAAAGTCATATAAACGCAAATTACACAGTACCTGTCGTATAAAGCCAACTTATACAGCAATAGCATAATAGTCGTATAAGATGTCATATACACGTTTATACGACTTTCTTATATGACTTAAGAGTCATATAAGAAGTTGCTGAAAAAGACACATTTATAAAACGCTTATATGACTTTTTTGCCGAGTAACAAAAACTTATATGGCTGACTTATGACTTGTGAGAAAAAGTTGAGTAAACGTAACGCAGTTGCTATTACATGACTATTGTGAATGAAGTCATATAACAGCTAATTATATATCTTGTTTTATAAAAGTGTTTTATTCAGCATCTCGATATCTTTTATGACTAAAGAGTCATATAAGATTAATGCTGAGTAACCTGCTTTTACATGACGCTTACTTGACTATTTGTCGAATAATTACATCTTTATGACCTATGCTCGAGTAAATGGAAAAATAATAGCTATTATAGAACTTTTTGGTTTTAGCTGTTACTTTTATATGATTAACGTATCTACCTGTAGGTGTCATGGCGCTTAAACTACTTAACTTGCTATATAAGAACTAATACGAAGCAGTTATATGATATGTTAATCGTATACATGTCATATAGTAGTTTCCTTCGTAATAATTAAAAATATTTATTTAATTTTTATTGTAATAACTAATAATTAAAGTGGCGCGTTCACTATTTACTACTAAATATAGTATACTTTATCAGTAAAGTGGTATTCGCAATACATTTTCACCATTAGGTAGAATTTATAATGCCAATTATAACATGGTCATATATTACTTAGATAGCTCTGTCAAAACATACTCAACGGCATTAAGTGATTTAATTTTGTTTACACCAGCTAGCACTAACAAAATTATATGCACGAGCAAGTTGTCAATCCGTCTTCTGTTTAGTTTCACTAGACACTTTTATTCCACAAATTTAGCATATAAGTAGCAATTATATGATCAATAAATAACTAACTCAACGGTTATATGGCTCTTATATGATTAAAAGTCATATAAGTCGCTATTATACAGCTAGTTAGCTATAAAGTGGTCACGGCGATGATTATTATATGACTAATAAGTGGTGGCAGTTTCAGTTAAATGGCTTTTATATGGCTAAAAAGCTGAGTAATATGGGCCCAAATCGCGTTATATAAACGTAATTATTACGTTTTTATGACCAATTTCATAAGCTAAAAGCCTGAATATGTTACGTTTCCGCGACGATTATAT
The DNA here is from genome assembly GCA_025490895.1 of Thaumatotibia leucotreta. Lineage (NCBI taxonomy): Eukaryota > Metazoa > Arthropoda > Insecta > Lepidoptera > Tortricidae > Thaumatotibia > Thaumatotibia leucotreta. The sequence goes on from JALPQI010005376.1 coordinate 18,666, forward strand.
GACGAAATTTTGCTAGTTGGGTAACCTATATTTTTTTCAGAATTTTATATCGCGTAGTTTAAAAAATAGAGGGGGGGGGGACACATTTTTCAGACTTTGAGACCTGATATCTCGAAAACGATTTGCTTAAATAAAAATGTGATGTATAAACCTTCACATAATTTTCAAAGACCTTTCTATTAATACCCCACACGCTTATGTACAACTAAAAAAAAAATTCTATCCCTCAGTTACATGTATGGAGGGCCCCCACCCCAATGGTTTTTTTTTTACAATTTAGTATCACATTCCTGTAGCGGTTCATACAACACATATCCTTACCAAATTTCGTTACTGTAGCATTTATAGTTTCCGAGTAAATTGGCTGTGACAGACGGACAGACGGACAGACGGACATGACGAATCTATAAGGGTTCCGTTTTGCCATTTTGGCTACGGAACCCTAAAAACATCAAATACTTTTGGACCTACATAAATAACCGTAAAAGTAAAAGTGGTATCCCATCAGAAATGTATTTTAAAAATCAGCGTTCCAACAAACCTGAAGAAATATGCAACTTATTTGCCACATTTTTAAACTCCGTTTACGAGCCCAGCACACTAGATAGCGACAACTGGTCTCCGTCCCCTACATCTGATGATCGTAGTGTTATCGTTCCCGAATTGCACTTTACTGTTGAACAAATCGAAGCTCAGCTTAATAGTCCGTGGGCTACTCGGTCTGAAATTAGAAAACGGTATAATTTGGGGGTACCAAGTGTCCTTTTTACAGTAGTTAGACATATTCATAAGGATGTTAAAAAAGTATGATAGACATCTCAAAGTGGTAGCTAATAGGCATACGGGCTATTTCAAGATTTCCGTTGTATGACAGGTATGGTTAAAATTAGGAGGTACAAATTTTCCTTTTCACGGCTGTTAGGTAAGCTTATAAAAACGTCAAAAATGCAAGATTGCCATTTATTAGTGCTACCTAACAAAAATGGGGGCCAATCAAAGATGGTTTTACAAAAACAAGTATATCTCGAGAACTATTAAATATATCTAATTACTCTCTGAAACAAAATTAAAGGCATATCTGTAAGCTTCATATTTTGCTTATACACTATATTGCTAAAACCAACCAATAATTAATTATGACCAAATTTATGAAAATTTCGTGATTTTGTTTTTTTTTGTGTCGTGTTTTTACATAGTAGTCATGACGCTAGAAAAATTAAATATTTTTTTAAAGATAGTGTATTTAATAAGCTTTAATTTGATGTGTATAACTTGTTGGCGGTATAAAAAAAAAGACCCATAAAAAATATTTAAATGAATTGTAGTCATAATCCACCTTGTACTTAGTGATTTAAGAGGCGATGGAAGTGCCACTCGTAAATAATAGTGCTTATTTCAAATAACCAAGATTGAAAAATATAAAAAACTTAAATTATTTTTTAAAGATAGTGTATTTAATAAGCTTTCATTTGATGTATAAATTATCCGGAACCGATGGCTAAAACTCTATAAAAAAACTGTAATGTTCTTATTGTTATCAATATTTTGTAGTGTGCAATAAAGTATTTTATTATTATAATTATTTCCTTTATTTAACTTCTTTCTTAGTTTAGGGTTTTTATAAAATGAATGTAAAATTAAAATACAATACAACACACAAAACAATACAAAATATAAACACTTTATAAAAAACCTAAACTAGGGTGCCGCCGGCAACGGGGCGGGCCCAAGCTGCCGGTGGTTAAGGTCGCAGAGAGAGGAACCGACGGACTATCCGCGCCGTGTCCAGGATTACCGCCTTCTGCATCTGACCCTTGATCCAGCCATCTAGCGAGAGACTCTTAAGATGTTGGTCGAGACTCTTCGCTATTAAACCGTTCGCTGTAACGACTATCGGGACTATGATCGTCGAGTCAACATCCCACATGGCGGTTATCTCGTGGGCCAAGTCTAGGTACTTACTGGACTTGTCCTTCTCGGCCTTCACGAGATTCTCATCGTGGGGGATGGTGACGTCGACGAGCACAGCCCGGCGCTGCGATCGATCTACCAGCACGATATCAGGCTTTATATTATTATTATTAAAAACTAATTCCACTGTTCGATCATTGAATGCCTAGAAAATAATAAAACCTAATAAACCTAAATATAATAATTATGCACCTACTTTAACATTGAGCTGTAATGCTGAGAGAGAGCTATAATTGTGTAAGGGTATTAAAAAATAAACTTTTTTTTTAAATATTATTTAGTATAATATTCGTTTTAATTGGGTGTTACCCTCACATTGTTTGATTTTTTTTGCCTTGCTACACCTTTCCTTCCCGACCACACTACACTTACACTTTTCCTTAATTAAATTCTTCGTCACTTCCAGATTCATTAAAATTAAAATCTATAATTTCTTCTTCTACAACCATGTTTTGGCAGTTCGGCAGTTTGCAAGCGCTTGTGCATTTCAACTTATTTACCATGCAAGTACACTTGGGAAGCTGGCAGGATTTTGAGCAAGAGCAACTTAAAAGCTCTAAGATTGCTTCAGGTGCAGGTGCTCCAGTCATCCACTTGATGGTCAACTTTCCATTGTCACCTATCACCCACCCATGACACTCTGGATCTGGTATATCGGGGAAATTTTCCAAACATCTCTTCCAGATTGCTGTTTGGTAATTAGCTCGGATGGAATGCTGTTTTAAGCAATCCTCGCAAGGCGGCAGTTGAGCAGAATCTACTTGACCCTGGCGGCTTTGAAACATGTTGTATCTTAATTCGTTTATATTTTCGATGTTGGTGTTTTTCGAATACATCTGGCTAGTGAACTTTTGGATCAATTTGTGATCGGAATCCGAAAGTACAAATTCACTGCCAAGTCGAGAGTACAAGGAGCTAAATTCTTTGGTACTTTTTAGCAGTTTTAATGCTTTTAGTTTTCCTTGACCAGAGAATGCACTGACTGTATCACAGCCAGTCCATGCATGCAATCCTGGCAATGCCGATGTCATGCTATGGCCAACGACAGATGCAAGTTTTTTTATGTTTATTAATCTAATTCGACCACTTGTTCCGCGTTTTATAAACAGTTCGCTATTGATGCTGGACGAAATATGGAGTGCCAAAATTAAGACATCAGTGTCATCAGATACACATACCACGTTTGGAAATTCCAAAGATGCATCCTTGATATGTAGCATCATCCGAGTATCTGCTTCCTCCTGTGAACTGGCAAGCTTTTCTACTTCATGAGATTCAGTTCCAGTTATTGCAACACACTTATTCGAGTAGGTAACATACAATATCTTGTTACAAATCTTGCTTCTTTTATCTTCTTCTCGCCAGTTTTCGGCAAGAAACATTGTCAATTTATTTTTAGTGTCACCACTTTGCAAGAGAGATCGCCATTTCATGATCTTATGTGCGCCTTTAATATTCTTGAAATGGATTCCTGTGTCAGAACCTCTGCTTTGGTGTTCGGCAGATTTTATTGATTTATCTTTATACGTGTCAAATACAACGTCTATTCGTGTGCTGTAGTGGGCTGTGCTTAAAACCTGATTGAGGATTGCATCAGAAAGTTCTTCAAAAGTTTTATTTTCGCCATGTAATTTCTGAATTAAAGCCATGCCATCAATTATTGCAGCGGATGAACTTACATTCCCGTCAGCAAGTGAGACTAAGCTTTCGAGATGTTTTCCCAAGACAGCTTTGGCAGTTTTTTTCATAGTTCCATCTGGGTTAGAAATACTCCAAGGTAACGGTCCTAAAGGATGACTAAATACTTCACGCATATTCAAATTTCGGTTTTCAGCTATAAGTATCATACTGGCGAACAACTTTCTGTCAGATTCAACGATAACGTCTTTATTTTTACCAGTTTTTTTTGTAGTTTTTGTTGTTGTAAAAGTTTTTATATTTATTTTCTTTATAGGGTCAAAAAAGTTCTCCCCCTTTTCAAGACGATCTTTTTTAAAATTGTTATACGCTTCCTCACCTTTTTGTCTTACAGTCAGCAGAGATGACTGAACATCTGCAGGTACTGCTCTTCCCGTCGATAAGCTGACTATATCTGATGGGTTTGTGTCAAAAGGATTTGTCCACTCGTTGCGTAATAGTTGAACTGTAGATGAGACACATAGTTCGTCAGTTTCTATACGGGGTGCATGTAAATCGGAATGGGACAACACATTTGTAATTTTCAAGTTTTCTTTTAACTGTCTCAAAGCTGATGCTCGGTATTCAGCCATTATGTAGTATTTTTCCACAGCACTTTTGTTTAAACTAAATCCCTTTGTTCCTCCAGGAGTTTGTGTATCTTTGTTAACAGTCTCTTCCAGTGTTTGATCGACAGGAATTCGTGAAAACGGGTTTTGGTCACCTAGTTGTACACAAAACCCTCCCTCGTTTAGATGTTTACTGATGTCAGGATGAGTGTTAGCGAGATTAGACATATCTGCATAGTTAATCGATAAATAACGTGCGTAGTTAATTTTGTCTAATGCAAAACACCACGGAATCATTTGTTTAATACATGCCATGTAAAGACCCCAGTTTCCTTCTCTGTTACTTCTTAGTAATCCAAGCAACAGCTCTACCATATCTATGTATGTCATCCAGAACGATGAGAGGGGTCCATTTTCCGTCCTCAGATCATTTAAATAAATTTCGAATAATTCCATAACTTCAATTATTTTCGAGTCGTCAAATGAACTTTTAAAAGTTTCTTCGCATATATTGTCACAGAACTTGTCAATACATAAGTGTACATTCTCTATTTCAGCAAATAATTCGGGGAAGGACGTTTTCAAGTGATCTAGAAAATGTTGATAGATTATTCGCATGAGGGCTTCGTAGATGCACTTATGTAATCGAATGCCACGATTGTACTGCTTACCTTGGAGGACATTTTGAATAGATCCTTGTGCAATACATCCTACTTCCACAGCTATATCAGCAAGTCCAGCATCACCAAATAGTTTACCAATGATCGAAAGTAGGTTGCATATAACATGAAATCCTCCCATCATTATAAACACTTCTTTAAATGTTTCTGGATGGCACCATACTATTTCCATGGCTTTAGCAAATATGGCTTGGTCTAGCACTAATGTAATATTTTCTTGCTGTATTTGAGATTTGATCTGTAATGATTGTCTTAATATTTCGTAAACGGTTGACATGTCTGTTGCAGGCTTGTTTATGCACGGTAAATATCCAACTGTATCAGCTTTAATTGTATCATCCTTTCTTATTAATATATTAAATCCCGTCCATGAGCATATCGTCTGACGCCGTTTATTGCGCAGCCTACTGATTATCCAAAGGAAGTTTTTTCTTTGTGCATCTTTTAAATTGTTAATGCTATCAGATGGTAGTTCTACGGTACTTACTGGAGGAGGGTTTTTCTTTTTTCCCACTATATAATCCTGTACACAAGGGGCTGTGGTCAAGAGACTGCGTGCTTTTTTCGTGGTTTTGTTTCCAGATCTTTGAGGTAAGCATGTAGATGAAGTTTGTTGAACGATGATACCATTTACTCTGTGAGAAGTGCCAGCTCCACTTAGAGTTTCTTCAGTGCGGTCTATATTGTCATAGGCTATAACTGTAGGAATATTGACGTGTATGCTGGCCGGTAGAGGAATTTCGTTCTCATGCACAGTACTCAGCTTCTCCATGCATAATGCTGTATCTATTTCCAAAAGTTTTGAATAGCTACACCCGTGTCCTAGGCGATTTAAAATCGATATAAGCTGAACATTTCCGGTTAGAGTTTTACATGTCATTGCCAGAAGTACATGTTTTGGAGTTAACATAGTTCCATTGAATGAAGCATAAACTACATCTTGCGCTATTGACCATGTAACCACAGACGATCGTGGGTTTGAATAGCCAATAAGCTTTTGTAAAAATGATACAAGTGAAGGAGGTATAGCTATGTAATTCTTGTGAAGTTCATGAGGTGAAGGAGGCCATACTTGCGGTTTTTCGATCTTACTTAAATCATCCCTTAACAAGTTTGCTGCCTGGGTGATAGGGTCTGTTTTTCGGGATTTCAAGTCCTTCGTTTTTTTCTTAGAAATAATTGTTAATTGCTCTTCTAATTTACTTTTTGTTCTTACATAGTCTATCATTAACAAATCGTATGTGAAATTATCTGGCACAATATATACTTTGTCATCAATATTGAATTTTTTTAAAGATGATCCAAACTCTTTGTTGATGTTATACATAAAATTTTTCTTTGTAGAATCTGTTACTACTTCCACTTCATTTCTTAAATAAGAAATAAGTTTCCCAAGTAGAGAATTTTGAGATACTACTCGAGGGTTTAAGAATATGTCTTCCCGTATAAAGTCGTAAAGCTTATTATACGCCAATTTTTCTGCTGTAGCATATTCATCAATATTTTTATTTTTTTTTGGCCTCACTCTGGTATAAGTAAGGTAACATGATTTATGATAACATGCTTCTGCAGCTACAATTTCTTTAGACATTACGGTAATAATTTTTTTATCTTCTCTTTCAATAGCAGTTTCTCGTAACTTTTTATCAATGGCAAGATCAGAAACATGAACTAGAGCTTCTCTGGATCGGCTTCCCGTCTTATATTTGCTTTCATTTTCACAAAAAATGCATTGTTTAATATATTTAGTTGGACTTAGATCTACTATTGATCGTTTTAAACGTTTTTCGGGTGGAAACGAAGAGCATGACGTATTATTACTATTAGGTAAAACACGACTAGATGAAGTTTCGGTGTCAAATTTTCTTAAATTGTTTATATGGGTGAACTTGGTTCTACATTTGCGATGATATTTCACAGTATATAACTGTTCATTTGGTATGTCACTAAGTCTGGTAATTGGCTCAAATTTTCTTATTAGCGCAGCATTAAATAACACTGCCCAAGATTGTCTATCTCTAGGGCAAAGCACTTCACTTATTGGTCCCTCTCCACATATTATGCACGTATGTCCACTTTCCATATTTGCAATATATTTTTATATCACAACTTAATACATTTTCGCAAGATGCGAACCGTATTTTTCACTGAATTATCACGACAATTTATGTACTTTGATATGTCCATTTTCATCATTACTTTATTTAAAATCTCACCAGAAAATTCAGTACATCAAAGTTGAAATGTCGCCATAACAGCGTCAAAAGTCAAAAACCCCGCATACGCTATAGTAATGCCATAGATAAGTAACAATTGCAACCAAACCTATTTAATAAATAAGTTTCAATGGCTAAAACACATCACAATTTTTGCTTTGTTTTACATAATAAGTACCTACTAAAACCCTTTAGAAACCATGACAGTGAACTACGAAGCCCTACACTGAGCGTGGCCCGACATGCTCTTGGCCGGTTTTCAAAGATAATGGCACGGAACCATTCGTGCGCGAGTCCAACTCAAGTTCAGTTTTTTTTTATATTTTTCAATCTTGAATATTTGAAATAAGCACTATTATTTACGAGTGGCACTTCCATCGCCTCTTAAATCACTAAGTATACGGTGGATTACGACTACAATTCATTTAAATAATTTTTATGGGTCTTTTTTTTAATACCGCCAACAAGTTATATACATCAAATTAAAGCTTATTAAATACGCTATCTTTAAAAAAATATTTAATTTTTCTAGCGTCATGACTACTATGTAAAAACACGACACAAAAAAAAACAAAATCACGAAATTTTCATAAATTTGGTCATAATTAATTATTGGTTGGTTTTAGCAATATGGTGTATATGCAAAATATGAAGCTTACAGATATGCCTTTAATTTTGTTTAAGAGAGTAATTAGATATATTTAATAGTTCTCGAGATATACTTGATTTTGTAAAACCATCTTTGATTGGCCCCCATTTTTGTTAGGTAGCACTTATAAATGGCAATCTTGCATTTTTGACGTTTTTATAAGCTTACCTAACAGCCGTGAAAAGGAAAATTTGTACCTCCTAATTTTAACCATACCTGTCATACAACGGAAATCTTGAAATAGCCCGTATGCCTATTAGCTACCACTTTGAGATGTCTATCATACTTTTTTAACATCCTTATGAATATGTCTAACAACTGTAAAAAGGACACTTGGTACCCCCAAATTATACCGTTTTCCAATTTCAGGCCGACTAGCCCACGGACTATAAAGGGCTAGATCCAACAAAAGGATCGGGTCCTGATGGCTTACCTCCTATTTTTTTAAAACAAACCGCGAAATCTATGTCTCGACCCGTTCACTCAATCTTAGAAAAATGTATGCAAGAAGGCACCTTCCCCTCTGCGTGGAAAAGGGCTAACATTATACCTATCTTCAAAAATGGAGCAAAACAAAACGTCGAAATTATCGTCCTATCTCTATACTCTGCGCACTAGCGAAAGTCTGTGAGAAACTAGTTCATGGCGCCATAAGCCCCATAATAAACCAACAGATCATACCTGAGCAACACGGGTTTACCCGACAGAGATCCACGCTCACCAACCTCATGTGTTTTACCGGTTTTCTCTTTGGACATATGGATCGAGCCACACAAGTCGATGCCGTCTACACAGACTTTCGAAAGGCATTTGATAGAGTCGACCATAGACTACTCCTAGACAAAATTGCATTTAATGGTATACGCGGCAACCTCCTTAGATGGTTCTTCTCTTACGTCACCAGAAGAACGCAAAGAGTTGTTATTAATGGGTATCAATCCGATGTTGTTCTAGTTACCTCCGGAGTCCCCCAGGGATCTATTTTAGGACCTTTGTTATTCAACATATTTATTAACGATATCAAAAGCTGTTTCAACAACACACAAATACTATTATATGCTGATGACCTTCAAATTTATAGAGAAATACACAGTTACAATGATTGCCTAGCGTTTCAACAAGATTTAGACAGATTGACCGATTATTGTTCATCAAACAAACTAGAATTAAGCTTGTCAAAGTGCAACACAATAACTTTCACCAAAAATAGAGATATAATAACCCATAGGTACAAACTATGCAATGAAGATCTTCGAAAGGTTCATCAAGTGAGGGATCTTGGAATAACTTTCGACTGTAAACTACATCTCGACTTACATATTGACACCATTATCGCTAAAAGTTACAGAATGTATCACTTTGTCACGAGGGCCGCCTCTGATTTCACTAGGACGTCTACGTACATATACTTATTCAACAGTTTAATTCGTCCACAGTTAGAGTATGCAAGCAGTATATGGAACCCTTTTTACAACAAATATGTCAAAGCAATAGATAAAGTGCAACACAAATTCCTGAAATTCGTTAACTTTAAAATCTACAGGAATGGCCGTGTGTCTTATAATAACTTACTGGCAAAATTTAATCTATTATCATTAGAGAACAGACGTCTATTGCTTGATGCAATGTTTTCATATGGATTATGCAACAATAAATTCGACTGTGTGCAGCTAGTAAACAGCATTGAATATGTAGTCCCCAGAGCCGTAAACCGACGTGAGGCTCGCGCGTACAGATTGTTTTCTGAGAGCCTTTGCCGCACGAATGCCGGCCTGCGTGCGCCGCTGCGTCGGCTCATAGCTTCTTACAACCGGAACTTTATCTCTTTAGATATATTTTATCTGTCCACCGCTAAATATAGAAAAGCCTTATTACATTGTTTAAAATAGATTATGTTACTTATGTCATATTAAATCGAAAAATCGTAGAATGTTTAATTATAAATTACAAAATTTTTAGTTTGTCTTTTGTAACTTAGCCAGAGATACATTTAAACTATTATTAGAATAGCAAAATCGTATTACTGTCCTACCCTCAATAACTGTGTTGTAATGTATTAACTCGTGGATAACGTTGTTGACTGTACATAAATCAATCCTTGTTATGTAACTCTATTTATAAAATGTATCTGTATAGTTGTTTGTTATCCCTTGAAAATAATAAAATAAAATAAAATAAATAAAATAATTATTAATTTACCTGTACTTGGTCCCAGTAGATTAACACTATAAATAAACAGAAATAAATAATTTATTGAAATAGTTTTCCTATACGTAAAAGTAGACCACGATTAAAAATATTGTGAATGGTTACCTATTCAGGCCTCAAAATAAGACGAGTTTTTTTTTGTTGTCAGTGCGTCGGCAATAAGTACTACGACTATAAGTAGATGTGATGTGTGATCTTCTCTTGTCCATTGAGAGAATCACACTCAAAATTATTCGCCTCGAGTTATTCTAAAACGCTATAGTCTGAAATTAACACATTTCTTCTAATAGGCACTAAACGTCAAACACTGTCCACTCTGCGTCCATAATCAGACAGGTCGATTCCTTCTCGAGTACAAAACTTTCCTCTAATAGGTACTAAACGTCAAAAAGACTGTTCACTCTGCGTTCATAATCAGACAGGTCGATTCCTTGTCGAGTACAAAACTTTCCTCTAATAGGTACTAAACGTCAAAAACACTGTCCACTCTACGGCCATAATCATACAGGCCCATACCTTGTCGAGTACAAAACTTTCCTCTAATAGGTACTAAACGTCAAAAACACTGTTCACTCTGCGTCCATAATCATACAGGCCCATACCTTGTCGAGTACAAAACTTTCCTCTAATAGGTACTAGGCGTCAAAAACACTGTCCACTTAGCGTCAATAATCAGACGGGTCCATTCCTTGCCGAGTACAAAACTTTCCTTTAATAGGTACTAAACGTCAAAAACACTGTTCACTCTGCGTCCATAATCAGACAGGTCGATTCCTTGTCGAGTACAAAACTTTCCTCTAATAGGTACTAAACGTCAAAAACACTGTCCACTCTACGGCCATAATCATACAGGCCCATACCTTGTCGAGTACAAAACTTTCCTCTAATAGGTACTAAACGTCAAAAACACTGTTCACTCTGCGTCCATAATCATACAGGCCCATACCTTGTCGAGTACAAAAACTTTCCTCTAATAGGTACTAGGCGTCAAAAACACTGTCCACTTAGCGTCAATAATCAGACGGGTCCATTCCTTGCCGAGTACAAAACTTTCCTTTAATAGGTACTAAACGTCAAAAACACTGTTCACTCTGCGTCCATAATCAGACAGGTCGATTCCTTGTCGAGTACAAAACTTTCCTCTAATAGGTACTAAACGTCAAAAACACTGCCCACTCTACGGCCATAATCATACAGGCCCATACCTTGTCGAGTACAAAACTTTCCTCTAATAGATACTAAACGTCAAAAACACTGTCCACTCTGTGTCCAAAATCAGACGGGTCCATTCCTTGTCGATTACAAAACTTTCCTCTAATAGGTTCTAAACGTCAAAAACACTGTCCACTCTACGTCCATATCATACAGGTCCATACCTTGCCGAGTACAAAACTTTCCTCTAATAGGTACTAAACGTCAAAAACACTGTCCACTCTACGGCTATAATCAGACAGGTCAATTCCTTTTCGAGTACAAAACTTTCCTCTAATAGGTACTAAACGTCAAAAACACTGTCCACTCTACGGCTATAATCAGACAGGTCAATTCCTTTTCGAGTACAAAACTTTCCTCTAATAGGTACTATATGTCAAAAACACTGTTCACTCTGCGTCCATAATCAGACAGGTCGATTCCTTGTCGATTACAAAACTTTCCTCTAATAGGTACTAGACGTCAAAAAGACTGTCCACTCTGCGTCCATAATCAGACAGGTCCATTCCTTGTCGAGTACAAAATTTACCCTAATGGGTAGGTACTAAACGTCAAAAAGACTGTCCACTCTGCGTTCATAATCAGACAGGTCCATTCCTTGTCGAGTACAAAACGCCTCGTTACACGGAACGTCAATCACGTCAGCGCAGATGGATTAATATAAACGTTACAAATAGTAATCAAAAGTGCTCTCGTGGATCGCCAATCGTTTTTGTAGGTTTTCGTTTTTGACCTTATGCGGGGCTTAGGTTTCATGTAGAGTTAGAAGAAAATAGAAAAGACAATAAAGTACAGCAAATGAAAGGGAAACAATTGCGTATTACATAATTTATGTAAATGTAAATTCTACTCCCGCAAAATTAGTATACGTCATCTATTGTCACGTCATCAGCCTATCTGAGTCCACTGCTGGACGTAAGCCTCTCCTTTTAATAACGCATATAGACGTATTAAGAGGTAAATGCCCATAATCGCCACGCTGGGCAAGCGGATTGACGATTGCAGTAATGTTTTCACTATCATATGCTGCCCATCATCAATTCTTTCAAAGAATAGTCAGTGAAACTTCAAGCCCTTAGTCGACTCTTACGACACCCGCGGGAAGAGTTGGGGTGGTGACATTGTGTTCTTACTGCTGTCACCACACGGCCAACTCATTATATACATTACATGAAATTTGATTATATAAAGTAACATTTGAAGAAGTATTTGACTATAGTTCTGGTGACTTAGGCCCACTTACACAATCTATGGTTGTCAACTGACACTGTGTTAACTAGTCCATACATTGTTGACACTACTATTCATTTAATACCGTGTTGTCACCTAGCGTTATCCTAGATTGTACAAGTTTTAGCACTTGTATCGTAATGTTCTATTTTAGTACAAGCAAGATTTTTTTACTCGCTAATGCGAGAAGTGGTTCATTTTTTGTCAGGCCGAAACATCGGAAAGCCACCTGTACTAAAAAATGGCATGGTACACGTCTGAAAAGGAAATTCGTAACTCGTTTCGAACTTAATATTATTTTCGCTCTTGTATCGGAACGCACTATTTTTTCGTTAGAACTGGGCAAAGCCTTCTACTTTTTGAACTCCTCCTGGTGTAATCTCTCTATATTGTCATTTAAGATTTTTAATTTGTCACTTCTACCCTTCGCAACTCTACTTGGCTCGCCTGTCAGTATTCAAACTATGGGTGATGTATGGAATATTTGGCATTTTTCCGGCGCGCGCGATCATTCATCATTATTAGGTGCGCGCGCCGGTCAGCTAACGCGATTACTGGCGCACTCGCGGTAAGGACTGGGATTAGACCCGTAGCCGTACCATGCTTTGCTTTGCAATATACTCGTAGCGATGTAACGAATATCGGTTTACGAATATTTGCGAATGCGAATGCGAATATTTGCGATTCATATTCGCGAATGCGAATGCGAATATTAGGTATCATACATACCTATACATACATTGCTGGTATAAAATACCCAAAGGCATTAAGTCCGCCATTTATACTCTTATGTATGTGCAATATTGTGCAATAAAGTTCAAATATAATAATAAACATTCATTCAAAATCCAAAAATATTGCACAGGCGCAATGAAACGCAAAGAATAGGTCCTTTGCGTCAATATCTTTGGTTAAAGAAGTATTTAGCAGTGACATTTAGGGACATTTTACCAGAAATACCTATTACACTGAATACTTAGTATTTAGAAGTAAATTCAAAACTAAGTGATTAGTTTGACTCCAAAGCTACTAGGTGTCACCGTCTTCGCAATCGCCACGACTGTTTTGTTTAATTATACGTATCATTTGTGTTTTATTACGAGTAACTGAAAATACTGAAATATAACGTTTTATTCATCATTCAGTTAAAATATATCATTTCTTAGAGTCGCAATTTCTTTTTCCTAGACATCTAGGTATTAAGGTCAACTTTAGAAAGTAGTACTTCTTGCCTTAAGTGAACGAAATAATTAGATAAAAATATTCGCAATATTCGCGTCGATTTTTTGCGAATGCGAATACGAATGCGAATATTTTAAAACACGCGAATATTCACGAATGCGAATGCGAATATTCGTTACATCGCTAATAGGTACGGCAGTGTTATTCACTAAGGAAACCGCCTTGCTGTCAGCGCTGTGTCAGCGATGCGGCAGCGTCGAGCCTAAAAATGGTATTCACTAATTTACTTTAAACGACACTAGTGCTCGGCGTCAAATGCGGCGTGAGCTGGAACTACACTGCGTCGAGAGTTTGAAGTTTAATGTACGAGCTTCGTATTCTCTAACGAAAAACAGCGACGAACTCGCCCACAACCTCGCTCACAGCCTCGATTCCTAATGTCAACTAAAACAGCTAGGATTTTAGACAAGACTGTCTCGACGTCGAGCTCGTTGACGAACGCAGCGTCGAATGTGTGAATAAAAGAATAGCAGAGCTGGATGCCGTTATACATAAGAGGAGCAAAGCAATCTCGCGATCTCCGCGAAATATATGTGAGTTTAACCGTTTTATTTTCATAACTTACAACTTGATTAAAAAGGAACCAAATACACAGTACTTATCTGTAGTGCTGCTCTCGAACTAAATAATCGTTCAATTAAGACGCGGCACTGTAATGACCTGACGTCAATACGAATGACTATCTTTACCGCCACCTTGAATTTGAAAATTTCAATACGTAGACACAATTCATTTATATGACATATGAAAGCATGATAATGATATGGTCTAAAAATAGCTTGGTATACATTTAAACAAAAATAATAGTACATTTCCTAACTAGTGCGGGAAAACTTTTTTTCGGCGAGGGTAAAAGTTGGAGAAAAAGTTTTTGCACGTGTAAGGGACGATTGTTTTCATAATAAGTGCATCAAAAAGAGAAATTACCGCGCGCGAAGCGTGCGCAAAGTTCGTTTTTGCGCACTAGTTAGGAAATAGTACATTACGACACAAGTGCGAAAAACACGAAATTCGTAACTCGTGTCGATTTGAAACACTCCCTTTCTTGCACGTGTCTTGTACGACGTTTTTTAGCACAGATGGCCATCCGAAGTTTTGGACCTGACGTAAAATGACCCACTTCTCGCGCTAGAGCCTAAAAAGGCACCATCTGTACTAAAAATATTTTACACTGTTTACTTACCCAGTTACATTATTATTTGTATGGCTTTATAATAGGCTAGCGACCCGCCCTGGCTTTTCACGAATACAATACTGGTATGAAAACCTTTCTCATGATTCACTCTATCTATGAAAAAAATCTTATCAAAATTCGTTGCGTAGTTTTTTAAGCATAGGTAGGTACATATAGGGATATAGGGACAGAGGAAATCGACTTTGTTTTATACTATGCAGTGAACGTACAACTTTGGTTTCCTTGGCAGCGATTTAATAAAGAAAGTATTGGCTTGTTCCTGTATACCAATTAACAATTTTTTTTATATTGGCACAACAAAGTGGCTCCACTCCATCTGATCGTAAGTGAAAAGTAGAGCCCAAATCGCGGCGGCAATGAACAGGAGACCAGCAGTAACCTGTCAGTTGCCACCGCCTTGCTAGCCCGCTAGATACTTCTTCGACGCTCCGTTTAAAGGGTCCCAACTTATAGGTATGCGGAAACACATGTGCCGGTAAAGAATTCCACTTTTTAATAGACCGGCATATGAAGGTATTGCCCACAGAATTAGATTTGGATAGAAGAAACAAGTTCATTCATTTGTATGGCGATGGTGGCCGAGCGTGTCAGATTTTGTACTGAAGTTGTTACTTGCCTATGATTTTAAATATGTCTCAGGCCCTTGAGTATTCATATTTTTTGTGTTATTGCAATTAATATTACTTAAGGAGGCATTATTAATGTTTTTGTTCACTTCAACTTACAAAATTTGACGCCCGAAAGCTGCAAGCTGCGATTAAAAACGGACAACTCAGTAGATTTTACTGAGTTCATTTGACACGCTAAGTAGATATGTTTGCTTGATCTATGGTATATATGACATCTGTGGTATTGCCGAATTTCTTAGTACGTGTGAGAATGTTTTCCATGGTGGAGTGACTATCAACTACAATTTCTTAATAAATTTGGGGAAGGCCTATGTTCAGCAGTGGACGTCTTTTGGCTGATATGATAATAATGATCGAACTTGTTTATAACAGCATTCTAGGACCACAGATCTATCATTGAATACGCATTGAAAAAGTTCAACTATGCGGAAATCAACATCGAATAAATACTCTCCACAGCTTGGTATTCAAAAACAAAAGCATCGCGTGCGTGTTCGTCTGTTAGTCGGTAGCTGGTACACTGCCGACGTACAATCGACAACACACCTGTGAACACAGGCAAAGTGCCAAAAATATGTAAAAAGAACTTTATTGCCTGGAAATAAAGGTGTGTATACATATTTCTGGCACTTTGTCTGTATCCACAGCTGTGTTGTCGACGTACTTGTGCTGCTGGTTGAGGCACCGTTTAGTTTATTGTAGACTTGGTTAGGCTACAGAAAGTCCACTGAAGGGATAGTCAATTTTATAAGCAGACATGGTATTTTCTTATTGTATAGGTATTTTTGTGAGTACCTATTTTCAACAATGCCGAAATATCTCGTGCTCAATAAAACAAAAGATGGTAAATTATATATTTTTATAATTTTATCGGCCGAAATCAATTGGTCTCTAATATTGTAGTGTATGTCATCTACATAGAATAAGTTTTTCCAACAGGATCGGGTGCTCAATAAAACAAAACATGGTAAGCGGTCTTAAATCACACTAATAGTCAATTTTAGTTTTAAAAACCGGCCAAGAGCATGTCGGGCCATACTCAGTGTAGTGTTCCGTAGTTATTCAAAAACGGCTGGGCCGATTATGTTCGAATAGTTTTATTTTAAAGTACTCTATAAAACCACTATTCATTATTTTTTTCATATTTTTTTACTTAAGCATCAAAAGTTAGAGGGGGAGGACCCAATTTTTTTTCTTTTGGATCGATTATAGCCGAAAATATTGACTTTAGAAAATATACTTTATTTTAAGACCCTTATTCTTTTTAAAATACCTATTCAATGATATCCCACACTATACGATTACATCAAATAAAAAAAAACATCCCCACTTCTCTAGCTGGGGAGGTACCCGAAAAAACATTTTTTTCTAGTTTTTATTATACCACTTTGTTGGCATGATTAATATGTATACCTGTACCAAATTGATACCAGATTTCTAGTATTAACGGCCACTGAGCTATGCTGCGGACAGATGGATAGACGCGATTTAATCGCGAAATTTGAACACATGCATGATTAGTGATCACTCTATCTAGATACTTTTCTAGCAGGAACGAGTCACTGAAAAAAACCATTGACTTAACTGAATGCGTAGCCACTTTGCCTATCACTGACGCTCCGAGTAGCGTATATCAGGGTGCTTAGACATTAGACAAGTTGCCAATCGCTAACGCTTAATCGTCAATCGTAAACGAAAGGCAGCTGATTGTCTTTGTCGCGCTAATATGAAAGAGTGACAGAGGGAAAACTACGATACGATACTAAGCGTAAGCGATTGGCAACTTGGCTAAGCATCCAGTAGTTAAAATTAACTAGCTATAAAATCTACGGACAAGAAAAGTCAGATAATAAGTACGTTACTGATTTTTTTATCCCCAGTTAACAGTATCTCTGTCAAATAAATCTTAGTTCTTAGCTATATCCTTTTTTGACTGATGAACTGCGATAAGGATGGTAATAATTTTAACTGAGGATTGAAATATCAGCCTAGTGTCTAAAACTAAACCAGTTTAAAATGCAGTATCAAAGATAAAGTAAAACATGTATTAGTATTTAATGCCCTTGAAAAAATGTAAAAACTGTTGTTTTTAAATCAGTAAATGACTTCAATCAAGCTCCAACAAAAACAGTCCGAACGTGATCAATTTAGACTTGCCACTTACGCTTTCTAGGCAATTCTAGGATTCCTAGACATTCCTAGCTCTGCCTACACGTTTCCGGTGCACAGAGGCTCATTATAACTAATGAATGAATAAAAAATTAAACGACGATTTACGTTCTTTCTACTCCGTCTTGAGATTCCTGGTGACAAGTCTTGCTTTTATTTCATTTTATTACTTTTTAATAATATATTCTTATTTCATTTAAATGTTAACGAGTAGGCGGACGTTTTTTTCATTATTCTTAGAGCTATTTTTTCTTGATTAATAAACTATCTAAAAAGATAAATTTAAATTCTGTATACAATATTGGATAAATCGTCGACTTAGGATAAAATGACGTAGGTAATAATGTAATATACAGGACTAATGGCATTTAATAATTGAGTAAAAGTTAGTAATTGAATTGTAAGAATAAATAATTATAATTTATATTTTAATATTGTTGTTTATTATTTATTAGGAATTGAGAAACAATTTTAAAATGTATTTTAAAAAATCCTACCTAACATCATATTTTTAGTACCGATTGTGCCTTTTTTAGGCTCTAGTGCGAGAAGTGGCTCATTTTACATCAGGTCCAATACTTCGGAGGGCCATCTGTACTAAAAACGTCGTACGAGACACGTGCAAAAAAGAAATTCGTAACTCGTGTCGATTTAAAACACTCCCTTCGGTCGTGTTTTAAACCATCGCCACTCATTTCGGATTTCCTGTTTTTCGCACTTGTGTCGTAATGTATTATTTTTTCGTATACTTACTCGTAGTTCTTTTGCATAATTCCTCGATTTGATAGTTGTGCAAATAATGTAATTTATTGTACAGGAAAAAGCAGGCGTTCGAGCAGCCAGTAAACTAAATACTCGTAGGTCTGACTGTAGGTACCTGCTTGAAAATACAATAAACTAATCTTCAATTAGCCAATACATTAACCTCACAGCCATCACCCTAAACTCGAAACACATTGAAAACCCAATTCGTCACACTGTCTCTAAAAATCAACCGCATTACTGAAACAATACTCTTACATTTAACATCCGAAATCTATCATTTCTGTGAATTAATAATTAACCTTATAATTTAAGACGTAAAATGAACTTTACAAAAACTCCAAAGCTCGTGTTGCTCTCTTCCAAAATTAAAGTAACGACGTGAAGAGTCAGCGGAATACAGGACAATTCTACATTCGTAAACGCAAAACAAAACTTTTTCTCAATCAACTTAAGATGCTAAATACTAAAACAAATCAAAGTGATATTGGTCTTTATAACAGTAAAGGTTCATCAAAAGAGTGCCGAAAAGTGACCGGAGATCTAAGACGCCGCTTTAGTGATGATTTTATTGATTCTGTATCATGGACGTGTCGATTGCGTTTGCGCTTGATTTTAATTCGATTTGCTCTTTGTACGGTCAGCATGGGAATGGATAACATGTAAAGATCAAGTGTCGTTGCGGTTTAAGAGACAATAGTCCATTATGATACCATGGTCGAATTTATGCGAAATAGTTTCGTAATTAACAATGTTTTAAGGTTCCGTATTCAAAATGGCAAAAAAAGAAGTCTAATGGTTTAGTTATGTCTGTTTGCCTATCTGTCATAAAACAGGCATTTTACCCGATTAACTATATTATGAACAGTCATGAAATTTTAATCTTAAGTGTATTGTATAAGCAGTTTTAGTTAATAAAATAAAAAATATCGTAAAATAGTCATAGATTTTATGAATTTTTTCCTTTGAATATGCGTGGTTTGATGCGCACATCTTTTTACCCGAGTTTACAATATTTTTTTAAGCAATTTTGAGATCAATACACAAAATATAGCGGCAGCTTGGCAATATTATCTATTTTTAAGCATTTCATATCAATCACATGAGTAAAAGGTAAAAAGAATATTCAGTGCTTTTTACTTTTACTTATAAACCATAATGTATATACAAGTATAAATAAAGTCACAATTTAACTTAAGTAAATAAATGTTTATAACACGCCCAGTAACAATCTGCACATAAGCAGATTAGACTAGGTCAAAGCATGTTACTAGTTTTTAAGTATTTAATTGAAATAAACAGTTTAAATTTTAATTTTTTTTTTTAATCATAATTTGTACGTGCCTAACAACTAATAATAGTTACCGTTTAGGTACCAATCAGATCCATTATTTTTACTGTACATTTTGTTGATATCAAATCACACATTTGTACCTGCTGACTAACTATGAGAATGTATAAATAAATATTTTATTCCCACCGTACCAATAACGTAATATGTTCACTTTGTTTCCGATATCGATAATTAGTGTAAAAGGTTCTTTGTTCGGCTCGATTGTGATTCGAATAGGTCCCAATTTGTATCGGTCTAGTTTGTTATATCGATTGTTTGAAACGATGCATCGATTCAATGGGATGGAGCATGGAATTTGTTTCAAAGACGATAAAGGAAATTGTTTATAATATGATTTTATAAGATTTTATTACAAGTGGATCTAATGAGATACCTCTATTACATTAAATTAAGAAAACAAGTTTATTTATACGGAACCCAGATAAATACGAAATAACTAAGCAAAAAAGAAATACCTGAAGCCATGGGCTATTTTTCCTTATTTGTTCATTTTGTTTTAGACTTGTTGCTCATATTAGTAATATTAAACCATGAAATGAAATAAAAAAATTGTCGTTGCCAACTAATTCCTTGGACGAAATAAAAAAACGGGGCCAAGTACGAGTCGAATTCGCACACAAAGGTTCCGTATAAACGGCCAAAAACGAGACAATTAAACACGTTTGTTGTATGGCGGTCCCCGTAAATATTTATTTTATTCCACTTTTTAATATTTTGTTGTTATAGCGGCAATAGCATCTATACATCTGCCAGCCTCTGTGAAAATTTCAATTATCACGGTTCACGAGATACAGCCTGGTAACATACGGAAAGGCAGACAGACAGCGGAACATTAGTTATAAAAGATACGAAACTAAATAGATGGCGAAATATAAAAAAAAAAATTAACGACCGATGGCAGTGTTTTAAATCAACACGAGTTCCGAATTTCCTTTTCGCACATGTATCGTAGGTACGACGTTTTTCAGTTTCAACCTGACAAGAAATGTACCTCGCACTAGTGCGTAAAAAAGCACCATCTGTTCTGAAATATCTCTTTTCAGTACAGATGGCGGTTTTTTTACGCGCTAGTGCGACAAGTGGTTCATTTTACGTCAGATCGAAATCTTCGGCCATATGTACTTAAAAACGTCGTACGATACACGTGCGAAAACGAAATTCGTAACTCGTGTCGATTTAAAGCACTCCCTTCGGTCATGCTTTAATTTATCTCCACTCATTTCGAACTTTATTTTTTTCGCACTAGTATCGTAATGTACTATTTTGCTATAGAAACTCCTAATAAATTTACACTCATGTACGAATACTTTCGCCTATGATTTAAGTCGTAATATTTAACAAAAAAAAAACATTTTTCTTTTCAAACTCTCAAGAAGTCGTAAAAATGCAAAGAAATCAAACTAATTGCACTTTTTTTAAACTAACCCTAAAAAAACCCGCAAACCGCAAACTAAACCTATTAGCTTTAAAATCACACCATCGGCGCCAACGCCTCGTGCGCAGATCTAGCGATAACGCTATCAGATGAGATCGAGATATCGCGTGCGCATTCCCACGATCGAGATCGAATTGTTCCGCGCCGGACTAGGAGTGTTTTTGACATTTCTTTACTTACAATGTTTTACTGCTTGGACGTACGGTGTATATTTTTAAAATTCGTGCAGACAGAAGTCTAGAGTCATACCTCCGATAATCGTAAGCCGATTTTTTTAAGCCAGGTTAAGCCAGGTCGTTGTCTGATGATAGGATCGTGGATCAAAAAAGCACATTGAATCAGTTAATTCAGAAAACCATTTTCCCAACTCCTTGATAGGCTCCCATTTCCATGAAAACCCCACAAAGTCACACAATCGAAATTTATTTTCGCGTGATACAAATCATGTGAACATAACTTTATTATTTAGTCCCATGATATTATTTATTTTATTATTTAAGTACGGTCGAGGAAATTGAATGTTTAGCAGTTTATGGCTCACTTTACATTGGATGTTTTAGTACATACATACATGACAACCAAATTAACTTGAACCGCAAAGTGCTAAACATTCAATTTCCTCGACTGTACATAGTGTACAACTGTACATGCTTTTATATGTGTAACTACTATCTACATGCGCTCTTTCTTAAGATTAAAATAAAAGCAAATAGTGCTAAAAGAAAAGATAGAATATATACTAAGTACATTCTACCTATTCATAGCCAAATTGTTATTTTGTTTATGTGACGAAGGTACAACTGAGCTCTCAGCTCACCTGATGAAAAGCAGGAACTGAGGCCCTATATCCATATATAGTGACCAAAAAATCGCCTATGCGCTGCCTACCCTGAGAACTTAGACGGATTGCCTCTATGCCAGTAATTACGCCGGCTATCTAACCCCCAAACCGGAACACAGTACTAACTATTTAGCGGCCGGTTAATAAAAATAATAAATATCTTTAACGGTTTAGGTTAAAAAACAAGTTTAATGTTAACAAATCCTTTATTTAAAACTACTACACCTGCTACACTTAATGAAAACGACTTCCCAGTACTATAAAATCCTAAATTACTTTAAAACCATCAAACTGATATAGCAAGAGCATAAAATTGCTACATTTATGGGAATCATTCTTACATCTGAACTATCGCAATTTGTGTCCAAGGTTTTGTTAAACATTTTATACACTGTGCGTCCGGTATAACGGTTGATCAATCAATCATCATCATCATCATCATCTCAGCCATAAGACGTCCACTTCTGAACATAGGCCTCCCCTCTGGACCTCCACATGTACCGGTTAGATGCGACCTGCATCCAGCGTGTCCCGGCGACCTTCATAAGTTTGTCTGTCCATCTTGTGGGTGGACGTCCTACGCTGCGTTTGCCTAGCCGTGGCCTCCACTCGAGCACTTTACGACCCCATCGACCATCTGCTCTGCGTGCAATGTGGCCTGCCTATTGCCACTTCAGCTTACTAATCCGGAGGGCCATGTCAGTAACTTTAGTTCGCCTACGGATCTCGTCATTTCTGATTGGATCACGCAGAGAAACTCCGAGCATAGCCCTCTCCACAGCTCTTTGAGCGACTCTGAGTTTAGAGATGAGGCCGATGGTGAAGGACCGCGTTTTGGGGCCGTAAGTCATCACTGGTAACACACATTGATTGTAGACTTTCGTCTTAAGGCACTGAGGTATGTCGGACGAGAAGACATCGCGTAGTTTCCCGAACGCTGCCCAGCTGCTGCTGCTGATCAATCAATGTGGGTACGTAATGTAGGGAGAAATGAAAAATGCAAATCATCAGCCTGTCTCAGTCCACTGCTGGACGTAGACCTCTCCTATTAACTATGCCACAGACCAGCACTCTATGAACTATGCGTATGGTTCGTGAAATATAAATTGGTCACTTTCTACCTACATTATAGTAAAAATAAACGTTCAATTTATATTTCTCGAACTTTAGGTATATTAGGAGATAAATGCCCATAATCGCCACAGATATAATATCCGGTTTGGGAGGATGTGTCCAGTGTCAAAATACCAAGATTATGTAAACAAAATGTACAAATCAGTCTTTTTTTTTCAATTACTTAATATGACTTATACGTAAACGACGTCTGAAGTTTTCAGTATCTATGTAGTGAAAATCCTGTATACAGTATAATTTGAATAAAACCATGTCCTGAAGTGCCATATTCTATGCACGCCAATTACATATAACGGAATCAAATACCTACTTGTAAAGGTGCATGCAGATCAAAATAGCATTCGCTATTCTATCCCCCTACTCTACGAAATTTGATTGTTACACGAAACGTGATTCGTAGATTTAGTAGAGTGGGGGATAGAACAGCGAATGCTCTTTTGGTCTGCATGCACCTTAAACCTCATGTTAAATAAAAACAACTTTGATCTTGTGATGCTAGTAAAATCAAGAAAACAGATCAATACAATTACAGACTTATAACTGGGATGGCGATAGTAAATGTTTATTATGATTGAAGTTAGCTTAGCGTAGTAAAACAAAGAGTATCTATAATAAACATTACTGCAAATTCGTTATACTAAATAAAATATTTAGTCATCACTACCTATAGATGCTTAGATGAAGCGGAATGAGAAATAAACAGATATTTGCCAACCTCCGTAATCTAGTTGGTAGTAGTGACCCTGCCTACGAAGCTGGATGTTCCGGGTTCGAATCCCCGCGAGGGCATTATTTGTGTATTTATTTATCACAAATATTTGTTCCTTGGTCATGGCTGGTCATGGATGTATTACTAAGTTACTATATGTATCTATCTATTATATTTATCGTCGCCTGGTACCCACATCACAAGCCTTAATTGAGCTTACCGTAAGACTAGGTCGATTAGTGTAAAGATATCCAAAAATATTTATTTATTTATTATAAAACAACACAAACTGCTGTAATTGATCATCATGTTGCACCAGATTTTTTCTACTGTAAGAATAATGTAAAATAGACCGTTTGACTGACAAATCATCTCATCATCATCACTTTATTATATGTATATTTTATACCACTTTTCCAATAAAAGCAATAGAAACATGAATGAACGTGACTAGCACCATACGAAACCTAAACATACATCTCTAAATATAATATGTTCTCAGGTATATACATATACTCTACTCGTATATGAAACAGATGATGTATACGGCAATTTCACCTCGTCGTTCGCCTAATGCTTTTTTTTTCGGTGATGAGTCTGTCTGGAGAGGGTACCTTCACTATCTCATTCAATTTCCTATCCCAAAGCGGCATCCAGGGAGCAAAGGGGCACCCAGGGGGCGAAGGGGCACCCAGGGGGCGAAGGGGCACCCAGGGGGCGAAGGGGCACCCAGGGGGCGAAGGGGCACCCAGGGGGCGAAGGGGCACCCAGGGGGCGAAGGGGCATCCAGGGGGCGAAGGATCACCCAAGGGGGCGAAGCATACAATTTCTCGTGTTTTTCCTTACTGCCCCGTTTGGATTCGATAAATGGGTTCAATCCCTAATGATCATTATTAAATATTATATCTATATCAAAGCTCCGATTAGGCAACTTACTCCTTTATATCCCAAGTCCTTCCTAGAATCAATAAATTTCTTTTAATTTAATAATTCAAAATCAAATTGATTGCATTCATAATTTTATTACATTAACAACTTTGCCTTTTATTTGACTTTCCGACGCGGTCAAACATAATTCCCACAATGAAATCGGATCGAATCGTTTACTAGAATATCGATTCGATCAATTAAAAGCCCATTTATCGATTTGTCACGATTTCGGTTTAATCGTTTGGAAATTGGATAAACTTATAGATGCTGTACAATTCAATGAGGTCTATAAAAATATGAATCGGAAGCCTTACGGGTTAACCTTTAATGTCATAAAAGCAATGTATAGCAAAATATATAGTCATATAGTCAATTGCAATAATAAGTATCGAAAGAATCCGCTCATAAATATAATTATTACGACGTTCTTATTACAT
This sequence comes from Thaumatotibia leucotreta, assembly GCA_025490895.1. Lineage (NCBI taxonomy): Eukaryota > Metazoa > Arthropoda > Insecta > Lepidoptera > Tortricidae > Thaumatotibia > Thaumatotibia leucotreta. The sequence continues at coordinate 43,915 of JALPQI010005376.1, forward strand.
AGAATTAGAGTGGACTGGGACATGTTTTTGAACATTTTTGTGTACACCTTATTTTGTCTTTGACTGTTACCTAGTCAAATCTGTATTATACAGTGCCGATATATAGAATATTTAAAAATATAAAGAGCTTAGTCATATTTACGTATACAAGCACAAAATGTTTACCGTATTTTTTTAAAGACCTCTCAAGACAAATATTATTTACTGTGAATTTAAGCTTTTTTTTGTTATTTTTTGAATAACCATTTTTTCATCATTGGATAATGCGATTCACCTGAAATTTTGGGACAATAATATACATATATTATAGAAACTTACATGTTCTTGAAATAAATCAAAATCTTGGCTACAAGCATGAAACAATACGTCAGAATATTTTTTCTCGCTTATTAGATGTCACGTAATTACCTATAATAAGGCCAACTACATTTTTTTTTCAAAATAATTCAGCTAGTCATACTACCTAATACAAATAAAATGAAATATACATACTCACCGGAATACGAAGCCTTGGAGGGATATTTGATACAATTATACTTAAAATAATTTGCTTATGTCTTATCGAAAGAGTACATTTGCTACAAATATAACCATTTACTCAATTTAGACGTTAGCTTACAAAGTGCTTACGCTAAAGATCATCACTATCGTCTCCACTACGTGCAACGCGTACGCATAACCTATTTGTATTCATTATAACATTCGTTTCTATTGTAAAAATGCCTACATCTGCAGCAGTACCTATGTACTTACGTCACTCTTCTTATGAAGTATGTAGATGTACTTAAATATAAACTTGACACCTGGCATGTCTACGATGGTCAATCACCTTTATAGTTATATTTCAAATCGTCATAATTTACATATTGTCATGATGACTGTCGTTGGATCAGTAGGTAGTTGTCGTATTTTTTGTTGTAACTTGTTCTGGTTTATATCATTGACTGAGATAATATGAATGAGATATTTAAGACGTATTATTGAAATCATTCCACCTAAGAATTATTATTATTTATTACTTGTCATTCAACCAAAGTAGTAATTAACATTGTAAAAAAAACTCTGTCTTAAAGTTAAGACAGCAGTCACTATTTTGTAGAATTGAAAATCTAGATCATATCATAAATCACTGCGACCATACAAAACATGGACGCCTAACATCAGCTCAAAAATGACCCCAAAAAGAATTGTTCTTTTTGTGCCAAGAATGGGCAGGATAGAGCGCTTTTCTTGGGGTCCCCTTTAATATGCCTAATATTAATAGTCCTAATATGAATTCGCATAACGGATTTGGCATAAATAATTAAGCATAATATTGAATAGGCAAAATAATAAAATTCCATAATGCTTAATACGCATATTACTGATTACGCATAATTGAAATAAGCATAACATTATTAAATATAACTTTATTCGTCCTAATATGGATTAGCATAAACTAAGAAATCAAGGGAATGAGGCAGATCAGGATAAAACCAAGACAGTAAGGTTAAGTTCAAAAGACTAATAAGCAGGAGCGACGAAGCGAAGTTGAAGCCTAGCTTTCGTCGATATCTCCTACACATCCTAATGAACACGTCAAATACAATCAATTAAATAAAACATAAGGTATTTAATAATAAATTTCATTAGTAAAGAAATCAAATCTTGGTAGGCGCATGAGGCGCACAGTACCGAGTGTGTACCTATTTAATACGGGCGTATATTTTAATGATGCTTAAAATAGGATCTAGGGAGCCTATTTACCTATACCATGATTTCTACGATCACAAAACTAAAACTGTATCCCGTATAAAATACACACGCCGTATTTATGAACATTTTAAATTGCTAGGGTAAAAATGGGTGTAATAACTACAATAATAATAATAATAATAAAAAAAAAAAAAAAAAAAAAAAAAAAAAAAAAAAACCGCTGTGACAGTGACAGACGTGTTTGTATTACGATTTTGATAAATATTTATTTTATACGCGTTTTATACACCACGATTGCGATAAAACCATCCAAGTGACCCTGATAATGACGAAGATGTTAATATCACACAAAACTAACAATGAAAGTAGTCACAAAGTCGCAATTACCATTTTGACATTTGACATGTTGAACACGGCTAGACGCGTACAAGGAAATTAATTCAAACCGAATGCAAACAAGAAGTCAAACTAAAGCGGATTCCACCAGAAGCGCACGACCTCCACCTTCGCCCGCCTCGTCCAGCTCTCCGTCCACATCGCCGTCGGGCGATGAATTCGCCACAGCGCCCGACACAGACGGATCCAGCGACGAGAGCGGGCCGCCGCCGCCGCCGCCGCCACGACCACCTGCGCGACGAGGGCGGCCACCGCTGCCGGCACGCTTGGGGCCCGCGGGACATCCTGCCCCGCCCACGGCTCCCGCTGCCGGTGGTGTAGTGCGTCGCATGCGATGGACTCAGGAAATAAATGAGAACTGCATGCGCGCCTACTACGAGGCTACAGAGGGGGGAACCAGACTAACCGCGTACCGTTCCAGGCTTCTGCCTCTGTTTCAGGCTCTTGAACCCGCCATCGCCGTATCGGAGCAACGACTAGCGGATCAGGTGCGGGTCATCCTACGTTCTAAGCGTTTGGATGACTCGACACTTGATCGGCTTCGCCTGCAGGCTCTCTCGACTCGCGCAGCTTCCACCTCGGCGCGGGACCCGCCCGCCACGTCGCCGGATCCGGTGCCGACACCCGACCTGGCACCGGGGGCGCCGCGGGTTGATCCCAGTGCCGATGAGGAGTATTTCGCGAGTCAGAGTGTAAGTACTGCAACTGATGAGCATCTGAGGAGGACTTTGGAGGACGCGATTATGGAATATCGCTCCACACCCAATTCTAGGCCACGGTTACCACGCTTGCCCATGAATAGACGCAATCTAGCGTTAATGGGAGCCCTAAACGCTTTACTGGAGCCGTACATACGGTCCAGTAAAGATTTGGACGATACGCACTCGATCATGTACTGTGGGGCCATCGCGGCGTGCCGTGTTGCTCGAGTCAAGTTTCCGGACGCTGACCGTGCACCTAGGACCGCCGGGGGTGTCCCCGCATGGCAAGTGCGGATCGAGCGTCGTATCGACTCGTTTAGGACCCTCATTGCAAAGCTGATCTGCTTCAGGGGGGGCAATAACCGCCCCCGAGTAATGCGCTTTGTGAACCAGGCGTTCGCGGGAACGGGCATCATGCCCTGCGACTACATGGCCAACCTCACAGAGCGCATTGACTTTCTGAAGCAGAAAGTTTATGCATGGGCAAGCCGTATCCGCCGCTACAGAGAGCGTGTGGATCGATTTCAACAGAACCGCCTTTTCCAAAGTGACCAACGGAAGTTATACCGAAGGTGGGAGGGAACCGATCATCATTTGTCCGACGCGCATCTGCCGGATGCTACTGCCATGACTGATTTCTGGCGTAGCATCTGGTCGGTGCCCGTCGGACACATTGAGGGCGATTGGATGAACGTTGTTGAACGTGAGTGCGAGACCATCGAACCTATGGAGGCAGTTGTCATCAGCCCCGATGACGTAAGTTGTGCCATCCGACCTGCCCAGAACTGGAAAAGTTCTGGACCGGACGGATTGCACAACTTCTGGCTAAAATGGTTTCGGTGTTCCCACTCGCGATTAGCAGCGCAATTCCAACAAGCCATTGAGCTTGGTTCCCTGCCTACTTCCTTAACAACAGGTGTAACCTTCCTGCTCTACAAGTCCGGTAGTACCACGGAACCGAAAAACTACCGACCCATCACGTGCTTGCCTACACTCTACAAGCTCCTTACATCCATTTTGAGAGCAAAAATTAACACGCACATTGTTGCGAACAATGTTCTGGCCTCTGCTCAAAATGGATGTAAGGTTGGGTCCCGTGGTACTAAAGAGCTCCTCCTCATCGACATGACTATTTGCCAGCAAGTCCGGCGTAACAGAGGTGCCCTCTCCACTGCTTGGATTGACTACAAGAAGGCCTATGATTCGGTGCCTCATTCATGGTTGGGAAGGGTCTTGGAGCTGTATAAAGTTGATGCAGCTTTAAGATCCTTTCTCGGCGCGTGTATGGGGCAGTGGACCACAGTCCTTCGTCAACCAGGAGGCGGAGATGACCCCTCTGGCCCGCAGGACTTCATAAGGATCGAGCGAGGAATATTCCAGGGTGACAGTCTGAGTCCCTTATGGTTCTGCCTAGCTCTGAATCCCCTCAGCACCCTGCTGAAGAATTCAGGACTAGGTTGCCGGCTTCGGAGAGAGGGTGAAGTCATTTCTCACCTTCTGTATATGGATGATCTCAAATTATTTGCGCCAAATAGCCAAGACTTGTTGGAACTACTGCGAACCACAGAAGTTTTCAGTAGTGCCATCAATATGGAGTTTGGTGTCGATAAGTGTGCGGTTATGCATGTGCAGCGGGGGAAAGTAGTAAATTCAACAAATTTACAGCTTTCTGAGACAATGTCGTTCAGATCTATCTCTGAAGCAGAAACCTATAAATACCTTGGTATGTCACAGTCTTTGGGTATTGAAGATATGGGAATTAGACAGGCGGTGAAGGAGCGCTTTTTCAGCCGGCTCACAAAAGTACTTAACAGTCTTTTGTCAGGAGGCAACAAAGTGCGCGCCTTCAACGCCTGGGTAATACCCATACTCACATACTCCTTTGGCATACTAAGGTGGACTCAGACCGAGCTGGACGCCCTGGATCGAAGGGTCCGTACACTGCTCACCACACATCGAATGCTACACCCGCGCTCATCAGTTATGAGATTGTACATCCCGCGGAGGTGTGGGGGCCGCGGCTTCTTAAATGCCAAAAACCTCCACAACCGCGAGGTGTACAATCTTAGAAATTATTTCCTAAACAATGAGTGCGGGATGCATCGTGATGTGGTGGCAGTAGACCGGAACTTCACGCCGCTCTCCTTGGCAAAAGAGAACTGGCGCAGACCTGTGGTACTAAGCACCGACGACCGCAAGGCGGTATGGAAGAGCAAGGAGCTACACGGGCGGTTCTACAAGGCCCTCACGGGACCTGACGTAGATCTGCTCGCGTCGGTGAACTGGCTACGATTCGGGGACCTCTTCGGAGAAACCGAGGGTTTTGCCTGTGCAATTGCTGACGAGGTTATCATGACGAATAACTACCGGAAATATATCCTGAAGGACGGTACGGTCGACATTTGTCGGGCATGCCGCCGTCCCGGGGAGTCACTCAGGCATATTATTTCCGGTTGTTCTCAGATTGCTAACACCGAGTACTTGCACAGACATAACCTCGTAGCCAGTATTATACACCAGCAGCTTGCTCTTCAATACGGCCTTGTGGACGTCGAAGTGCCATACTACAAGTACACAACTGCACCAGTTCTCGAAAATGGTCGTGCCACGCTCTATTGGGATCGACCTATCATCACGGACAGGACTATTGTAGCCAATAAGCCTGATATCGTGCTGGTAGATCGATCGCAGCGCCGGGCTGTGCTCGTCGACGTCACCATCCCCCATGATGAGAATCTCGTGAAGGCCGAGAAGGACAAGTCCAGTAAGTACCTAGACTTGGCCCACGAGATAACCGCCATGTGGGATGTTGACTCGACGATCATAGTCCCGATAGTCGTTACAGCGAACGGTTTAATAGCGAAGAGCCTCGACCAACATCTTAAGAGTCTCTCGCTAGATGGCTGGGTCAAGGGTCAGATGCAGAAGGCGGTAATCCTGGACACGGCCCGGATAGTCCGTCGGTTCCTCTCTCTGCGACCTTAACCACCGGCAGCTTGGGCCCGCCCCGTTGCCGGCGGCACCCTAGGTTAGGTTTTTATAATGTGTTTATATTTTATATTGTTTTTGTATGTTGTATTGTATTTTACTTTTATAACCATATTATAACAACCTAGCCTAAGAGAACATTTAAATAAAGGACATAATAATAATAATAAATAATAAATACTCTTTATTGTACCACAAAGAAAAAGTAATACAAAGCAAAAAATAATTATTGATTTACAAGGTAGGTATCAACAGGCGGTCTTATCGCTAAAAAGCGATCTCTTCCAGACAACCAATAATCAATAAAAAACCAATAACCAATAATCAAATAATCAATATTTACTGTAAAAATATAAGTAGGTGTATACTGTATACATGAATGTCAGTCAATAGAATATGTAAGTAAATAGTAAGACCTAAACATTAACTGTTATACTATACCTACGCACAACGCACAAGTAAAAAAAGGCTAAACTAGTTTTAAATTGGAAGCAATATGTAGTAGATAATAATAATAATATAATAATATTATTAATACGTACTAATCGACAGTAACTTGGCAAAATATTAGGTATATAGTATCGGTTTCGCTACGCAATCTATGATCGGTCATTATTATTTTATCTATTATATTTTATACCTTTCTTTAAGTATACCAATTAGTATTATGCTCATCCTAATTATTCCAAATCATCGTTATAATAGTTTACGTTATACGTAAATACATTATGCGTAATCGTTTATGCGAAATAATGCTTATGCCACTTAAATAGTATGCTTAACAACGCTATGCCAATTTGAAGTATGCGTAATAAATTAGGCGAATTAATATAGACTCCTTTTCTTGACGCCGCGCATATTTCGGCGCAATATCTTTGACAAAGGTTTATAGAGTATACTTTGATAGACCAATCACAACTATTTTTAAATGGCGATTAAAATTTATAGGCTGACATTGAAATTAATTGCCGTGATGCATTAAAGATGGGGAGACACTTGTCCACTAAAATTCAGGACCGTTTTTGAAAATCAATTTAGTATGGCGTGCAGCTTCCATATTTTATTTGTTCGTAGATAAATCATAATACAAAATTATTTAGAAAGTTTGTATAAATAATCTAAATAAAAATGGCCAGAATACAACAACAACAACAACAACAATATATAGTTTTGCAAAACCTCACGGAAATATATTCTCTCAAATAATTCTAGAAAGTCATCCCGCAACAGTATGCAAATATCAATATCAGAACGGACGTCGAACATACAAATCACTGTATAATCATTCGAATACGCTCACCTCTTTTAGCAAACCAATCACATTCAGATCTTTACACTTGCACAATGATCATTTAAACATATTTACAATTTGCTGTTGCGTTAAATACAACACTCGTTTTGTGAACATCAAGAGTAAAATTCCAATCCAAAGCACGCAATGGTCACGAAACAATAACAGAATGTAGACGTGTGGATTATTCCTGCCGATGTCAATGACTGCCAAATCGATTGTCCTAAAGGGTGACCTCAAGCAAAAACAGACTGTTTGTCATGGGTTCTTTTTTGGGCTTGCAATTATTTAATCTGACGCCATGATAAATATGGTGCTGACAACCTAATTATAAATTCAGATCATTTCCAAAATAATAACTAATGTTTCTAAACTTTAGAGTTCAAGGGTACTTTATTTTGCCATAGATCCTTACAGAATGCTTGATTAATATAAATTACACTTAAAATTCAAATTACAAATGATTTTTTATTTATTTATTTATTTAATACATCTACAACTAACAGCTGACAAGCCAAAGCGTTACAGATGGTAAGATAAAAAACACTAAGCAATAATAAATTGATCAGTACAAGAAGCTTATGTTAAAAATAACATACATAATTATCACATTTATGTTACTGTTTCACAAAAACGCAAGAATTCTTTTTTAAGTTTGTCAAGGTTGTCCGCGAACAAATCGGAGCCTGGTGCAAAAAATATTTTTTTTTAAATGGCGATTAAAATTTACAGGCTGACATTACAAATGATATAATAATGTAGGCTATGTGACGTCAACAACAGAGTAAATCATTTTGACTGACATTTCACTCAATGTATATTCTACCTTTATGCACTCAAAGCAGTATTAACTCAAGAGTCATATAGTTTTTGTATATTTTTGATAGCCTACGCTTTTTGTAAATCACGAAAATAAAACTGCATGATTTTTGAGTTAATTAATACTGCTTTAATGTTGAGGTAGAGCCGTAATGTATTTTCTAACTTTAATCACTTTTAGGTTAAAAAATGAAACTGGCAGGATGTGTCTTGATTTTTTTCATAGCTGCCAAGACTGTCAAAAACAATAATAGGGATGATGACTGTCGTCAAAATAAATAATTTCACATTACGCACGACATAATACACGAAGAAATTATAACTAAACTGTAGATTGCAGTAATTCTTGTGCAAAACTTCTATTTAATAAATAGGAAAGAACTAAAAATAGTAGTTCATTTGGCGTTTGTAACGTGACGTCACTTTTTGTTGTATTTCATACAAAACTTAATTGTGGCGGTAGTTTTGACAGTTCGAAAAAAGAAGTTGATTGGACTGGCAATTCATCATGCCTATTTCTGAAACCTTATTGTTAGTTAGAGTTATTAGTTTTGTACAATCTTCCTTTTAATTATTATTAAGTTATTAACGACAATAAGAAGCGATATTGGTGCAGCAACTAAGTGAGCATTAGTCAAGTTTATGCTAATCAGTTATGGGCGGGAAGAGCTACCGTGTGCCGCGTTCTACCGCGTTCGAGTTCGGTTAAGTGGGACGGATGATGTACAATCGTATATTTGGAGGCGGTGTATATTTACCCCCTTACGTATTCGTAGACGTCCAATATCTCCATAGTCTGGCCTGCTACAGCGAACACCGAACACCGAAACCAACTTCGGTGTTCGCGCCTCGTGATAGCAGGCATGTGCGGAAAGTGAAGGCACCTACCAAGGCACTTTCATACAGGGTGGAAAGGGACGACGTTCCTTCCCGCTACCGACCGAGTCTACCAACCATTACGATGAACTTTTAGTATGGGACCAACATCGAAATATGTTTTTAAAAATGTAACCCCTCATACATAGTGAGTGATTAGTTAGAGTTCAATAGTATGGAAAAGTCAATTTTCCATGTACGCTTTCGATGTTGGTCCCGAGTTTCAGTATGGCTGAAAGTTCATCGTACCGTTGGTAAACTCGGTCGGTAGCGGGAAGGAACGCCGTCCTTTTCCACCCTGTATATTCAATGTGCCTTTTCTTTCCGTATTGTTGAACAGTAAAGTTACGAGTAGTTCAAAGGATTTTGTGTCTTTCTAACAAATACAATATATATGATAAAGACGCACACGGTTGGAGATCTTGGAAGTTTATGAATGAATGTGTATTTTCTTTATGAAATAAAAAAATCGATTATTTTATTTTCCTTTCGTTGTACGAGTATGTCTGACAAAAGCACTAAGTATACAAACTTCGGCGGGAATAAGGGCTTGCAGGCCGAATAGATATTATACATGGCAGAGCAAACAAAGCGAGCGAGGCCGGATAGAAATATGTAATTTCCCGGCCTTTGCAGGAATGAACTATTTATTTATTGGTAAAAAGTCACCCGGCAATGGAACTTTTGACCGCTTTCGGCATCGTGACGGCCAATGCAAATTACTTATCATCAGGTAAAACTATATATTTGTTTGTACATAAAAACTAACTTCCTTATGCAAATATAGGTACATTTATCATTATTTTGCACATTAAAATCACATGAACATAAAATTGCCTCATTCATTTATGTACACATTTTCGTACATCGACTGTTAAACTATTTAGGTGTACTTACTTACTCATTGTCTCCACTTGGCAAAGTCAACCTACTGTGAATGTGCTCCCACTACAACCATTCTATCGCAGTCTTCCTTATCACATACGTCTTTAGGTACAACTTTGCTTGAACCATTTGTAAGTTTATCATTGTTTGGTGCAGACTAATGTGTGTAAGCACCAACTTATGAGTTCGCGTTGTTTAAAGTTTGAATTCATTACAATAGAGTTTAGTATGTAGTAATTTGTTGATAAAAGAGGCTTAAAGGGTACTAATGCGTTCTCAAAGCATTGTATGCAAGCCTCAGGATATGTATGAGGTTAAAAAAGGGTCGTTTTTTTTGGGTGCCCTGATTTGTGCTGTCACAGTTGGTGACTTTTTTTAAGTAGCTCTTAGGTTTTTTACTTGATCTCGACACGGACATGCCTGATTGTTATGCAAATTATATGAAAATTAGGTGTCAGTCTCAGGATATATTTTCTTACAAAGTCTTTTGAATTGTTTTGGTCTCCCGCTAATTGTTGTTATCCACTTACCATTCCAAGTCAGATCTATCTCTGGATGATCAATCCACAGATCACATTTTAATGATTCTATCACAAGCAGCAGACATTTGAACATACAATGTTTGCCAACAGGCGTAATAGGTACACATATGAACAGTTTTCCTTACTTTTTTTTATATGTATTTATTTCCAATCGCTCTTACTTCTTCTCCTGGTTCCTCTTCTAACGAAGGTTAAGGATTACTTACTCTCGTAGTGATATTCGAGGCTGAAGATAATCTCAGGTAAAAACTACTACCAGAGCAAGTCATGGGGTAAAGTATAAGTATCACTTATGTACTTAATCCTCCTTCTAATTAGGCTTCATTGGGCCTAGTTATTTTCCTTCAGCTTAAAGCGATTGGTAAAAATGATTAACAGGTATATTTTTAAGGTGTTATGATTATCATGCATAAAAAATACAAGGTGGCCTAAAAATAAGTGTATTCTCGTTATCTTTGAGGCTTTAGGACACAGAACAGGACCCTAGGAGATGATGGATTATCAGACTGGTCGATAAACTCACTTGAAATAGTGCTAGGTGCTACTACTATTACCTGCCTATACAAATTAGATTCTAAAAATGACTCATTTTCAAACAAATCTCCTAAAGGGCCTATTCTGCGTACCAAAACCACACTGCCAACGGGATTGCATTAATTTAATATCTACCTTTTATATCTAAAATGCTTTAGTTTTTATAATACTTCTCAATTCATATCACGAAACACACCCAAGCTGATAATCTGACTTCTGTAACACGTCCATGCGACAGGGGGCTGCAACCTGTCAAAATGATTTACGAAGGAAGATGTCAGGAATTGAGACCAACAGAAAATATTCCGCCCCTCATATGAAGAAGCTACTGCCAGCCCAAATAATGTATTTTAGACGTGAGATAAGTGTAGTTTGCTTTAACGATACATGACGTTTAGTATCAAACATGACATACTCACGGACTGGTATCTAACGGAGCAATCAAAATTGTTACTACTGTCTTGATATCAGAACGATTGCAAGTTTCAAAAGTGTAGGAATAGATTTGTAATTGACTAAATTTTGCGCGCAGTTACTATCTATCTTATGCGAGCTTAACCATTTAATTATAGCATAGTGGTAATATGTCATAATTTCATTCCATTTATTTTCACTGATCTTTTTCGTCAAGAAGGTCGGTCTTCAAAATAGCCAGTGATAATCTAAATCCAAAACATGTGTCTATTTTTTTTTTTCAAAATTACCTCGCGGAGTTGGAATCTTATTAAAAAATCAAAAACGTTAGTGCTTAGATTTTTACGTCAGTTTTGTGGCACGATTTTAACCTCTGGTCTTATAATGGTTGAATTATTATCATGCATGACATCTGTTATTTTCGCACTCACATCATTACCACGTGACAGCGTCTTATTTCCCCGCCGATAAAACGTGAGCATCATAGATCAGTTCACTTAATTTTCTAGTAGTATACATTATCAATATCAAAGACTCATCGAATTTTATGTCATGTATCAAAAATGTACATGTCATGATAGCACAACATTAATGTATAATTAAACTTAAATAATAAAATGTAATAGTAAAGACGCAGATACAAGTAGAAATATAAAATAATTTAGTATATTGATTAGAGTTGTATTCACGTAGGTACTTTATTAGAATGTAGTAATGTGAAAAAGTGGACATAGGTACATCTTTGTAACTTGACTGTATAGTTCTTATACGTATAAAGAACTGTAAGCGTGATCGTCAATTATTTTTATTTTATATGTACCATTGCATCTGTTTGATCCTTTGATTAACAAGCAGTGTCATCTTTAATTTGGGCATCGTGCAATCTGCAACACAAGAGATGTCGACCTTTGAGTAGATGTGTAGGCTTATTCGTTAGTTTAAACTCATCGTGGGCCTGGCTGTATTGTCTATCATTCCCAAGGCCCCGAAGTGAATCAGTGAACGGTTCAATAACTAAAAGGTCAGGCTCACATGTAGGCATTCATTAATTGATTTGCGACTTAATTGTTTTATTTTACACTTGTGGCACCCACTTTTAGAACGAAGGTTAGGTATTGATTGTTACTTTTGTTTCTGTTGCTGACCATTCGTGAACCTTATAGTCATTGTAATATAGGTCAGGATACATTTATTAGATATGTTGGCGTTTTACGTGGGCCCGGTCTCTGGGTTTTGCAATTTTCGTGACACGTACAGAAGTCAGCGTAAATCTTTTTGATGAGCAATGTTATTAAAATTTAACACTTTGGAAGAGAAGGTCTGCAGTTAATATGAACTAAATGACCCTCTGTCGTAAAGCATGAAATATTATTATAAATAGGTAAGTAAACTTCTTACGATCTGATGTGCAAATTATGGGGATGTATTTATACAATATGCAACCAAAATAATTAGAATTATGTTTAAGAGCATACAAAAATGTATCCTTATTTAAAAAAAGTAAATGATCGAAAAGTGATATAGCGGATACACAAAAGCTTGCTTATTTTCTGAAACTTCGTAAGACTCATGATGTTTCATATCATGAATGTTTCATTATTATTTATTATAATTATTGTGAGCCTATAGTGTCCCACTGCTGGGCAAAGGCCTCCCCCATATTCTCCAATCTGATCTATGTTGACCTGCCTCCGGTCACTCATTCAAAAAGGATAATGTTTATAAAGGATATGTTTGTAATGTTTCATAAATAATAATAAGTATGAAATGACTTGCAATTTCTCTGAATCTCATTTCAATTTCAGTGTGTCTTTTTGGTCCTGTATATTTTGCGATGAAAACTACTACTACTAGATATCTTCCACTGCTAGGTTCAGGCCTCCGCAAGCGTGAGAGAGATTTGACTAAAGCACAGAAGCTGACCCGAAGCGGTGCGGATGCATCGTTTTTCGTGGATGTGTGCAGGTTTCACAAACTGTTTCACTTCAACAAAAGTTATTGATAAATATCAATATCAGTTATCCGTATATACGTTCTGGAACAGTCATTAGTAAGATCTAAGACTTGTCAAGCATAAGACAGGCTCCATATTGAAAGCCGAATGTCAGAACCACATATCACTGCTTCATCTTATTTGTTAAATCTGAATAAACCTATCCTCCGTTCACTTGAACTAATCATTGAACTCAAGCAGTTCATTAGCCCAAATCCCATTACAAATCATCTCATATTTACTTAAACTCGTATTAGCGAAGTAGAAAACACTCTTAGCCCAGATTTCTCTCAAAGCAAACTGCATCCAGATCAGTCGATCAACAGATCGAGTTACTGCTCGCAATGACCAGTAATGGATCGGCAAATATTGTGCGGATCGCACGTGTTTTAGTCCATTCATCTCAATTGGCAAGGTAAACTAGTTATTGGTTTCTACCAAACTTATACTTAAGCTAATGTTTATAGAAACTAATCGCTTGCTACAAGTGCGCACACTGTTTTTGGACAAAAATTACTAACATGGACAAATACGTAATTATTTTATTTCGTATAAGCAAACTACAAATTATTGATGGTTGTTTATTAAACGGTACAAATTGTGCATATAAAAGGTATAACATAAGTAAAAATTAAATCTAAAGTATACCTACTATCAAATTAAAACTAAATAAACTAAAGAATAAAATATAACTAAACTAAAGAAACCTATCAAATTAAGACCAAATAAAACTAAAATAAATCTAAAAAGTTGGGCCCCCGCGGCATGGTGCCAAGGATGCTGGCAGCATTACCTCGCTGTATCGCGATACTTATGCGTTGAGCTAGGTAGCTGCCAGCACGACGGTCACCAGTGGCGTCGACAAGCCGCTTAGACATGTCTATAAAAAACTTATGAGCGCTGGGACCCCACGGACCAAGGGTCTCAACCCCGAACGGCATGAATATGTAGCCGGAGCCGAGACCCGAGTATTTCATATTTTTCCGATTACATACAAAATTAAATTTAAAAAGTATAACTAAACTAAAACTAGATAATATCTAAAAATAAAACGAAGTAATAACTAAAACAGGCCCCTGCGGCATGGTACCCAGGACGCTGGCAGCATTTCCTCGCTGGATTGCCAAGCTAATGCGTTGAGCGAGGAAGCTGCCAGCCTTTGGGTCTCCCGTGGCGTCTCTGAGTCTCTTTCATAGGAACCAGAGACATACCATCAGGTCTCTTACCTTCAGTTCTAAAACGTAATAGCTTAGTAAAGTTGAAGCCAAACAATTCAAGGAAGCATAGCAACAAGCAAGTACAATAGTAAGTTTACAAAATAAAATCGACTTCCAGTTCTAACCCAATATTACTAACCTGAGAAAGATCCGGTAAGAAACTCGGCAGGACTTAATTTTTCAAGTAATCAAGAAGTTTTGGCTTCTTATGTTACAACAACAAACGATTGTGTGGACAAGTATTTTCTTTTCTCTATTCAATGATAAATGAATTACCTTTACCAGTAATCGCACTTATAAGTGATGATGATGATTTATCGGAACATTTACAACGAAAACACTAGATACTGAGTAAGTTTTGTAACCAGAGTTCCGATCACAAAGATATTAATTACATACATAAAGCGCACTAAACTTCCAAAAAGACGCATTAAGAGTACCTACCAACCCTACAGGATTCTTTCACGTCATTAGTTTTTCGCGTAAGTAATCTTCCGCAACTCCTATTTTTACTTCCACGTGGTCAAGAACAATAACCTTTTTAAACATAATTATTCTTCTTCAAACTTGTGCAAATTTTGAACCACCCATTCAATATTCGTATGTAGCAAAGCGTTTACTTTATATTCAAGTGACAATAACAATAGCACGATCGTTATACGTTATTGCCGCAACCGTCGCGGGCGCACGTGATCTGGAATAAAGTTGGTGGCGGAATGCGCGGGAGTGGGACCAGGCGTCACCCGCGTCGTGCGGGACTTTTATAATTTTATATGAATAGGAAATATCACATGACATCATCAGCCTATCTCAGTTCACTGCTGGACGTAAGCCTCTCCTATTAACTATGCGTATAGACGCATTTGGAGGTAAATGCCCATGATCGCCACGCTGGGCAAGCGGATTGGCGATCACAGTAATTTGTCCACTATGATGACGATCATCAAATTTCTGCATGATTGACCATCATCAAATTTCTATCAAAGAATGGTCCTCTTACGACACCCGCGGGATGAGTTGGGGTGGTGACAAATATATTCTTACTGCCGGAACTACATGATGGTTTTGATGCCTTAAATGAAAACTGCCTGACTACCTACTGGATGTTGGCAATGATGACTGCTGACGCGAACGGAAGAGAAGTAAAATAATACACAAATGCTATTGCCTACTCTGTCAACGCAATCAACCATATGTCTGCGAAGAATTCTGGAGTTCTCCGCTTAAATAGCCAGGAAAGAGGGTAATAATCTTGGGCAACTTATCGCTACTGGCAAGGTTGATGGCAAACGATCAAGAAGCCACAGCCCAATAACATTGACAGATCAAGTATGTTCTGCGTTGGGTACCCAGTTTTGCACACTACACTACACGTTGCCAAAAACTGGCACAGGTGACGGGACACCCTTAAGACAGAAGCTCATACCACGGGGGCTTCACGACCCTCAGCAGTGAGGATTACGACGCAAGGAGGATATCAACGCAATAGATTAGATATTTAACTATAGCCTAGTGTCGTGCCGTGTGGTGTCGGCAGTAAGAATACATGTTTGTCACCACCCCAACTCCTGTGGGTGTCGTAAGAGTCGACTAAGGGATTGAAGTGTCACTGACTATTATTTGATAAAAGATTGATGATGAGCAGCAGCGTCATCATATTGGACACATTACTGCGATCGCCAATGCGCTTGCCCAGCGTGGCGATTATGAGTATTTACCTCCTAATGCATCTATATGCATAGTAAACAGGAAAGGCCTACGTCCAGCAGTGGATTATCATAGGCTGATGTTGATGATGATGCCTAGTGTCTCAGCAAATCCACAAATTGTTGTCACACAGTGCGTTCGCGACGCGTGCTGGGGTCTGCGCACGCGTCGCGAACGCGACACGCTGAATTTAAAACGGATTAATACATGTGTGCACTTATACTAAACTTAGTATGGCGTTACGGAGATCCAATAGAATATTGATCGTCGATTTAGGTTCTTGATAAAATGATTGTGTGTTTGACGTAGCTTTATTCTTAAGCACGCATTATACTGTTGATCGATAACTAAAAAGCAAAGATTTAACTAATAATTTGATAAGTGTTTTTGGTTTTTAGGTGAATAAAGATTGATAATGATAATGATAATATTCATTGACAATGTTGACATTTGACATTTTCTGCGTTTTGTGATTGCGTCTAGTCATCTTATCATCATTCACTAAAGCAAAGGTTACTTACGAAATTTTAAGATTTATGTGTTAAAATCATCATATTATATTAATATAAATTTTAGTATCTTCAATAAATTCTCAACAAATTATTTAATTATAATTCATGTGGAACGACTCATTCAAGAGCATTTTACGTTTTGTTATCTGTTAAACGAATGCTACTTCGCGCTACGCTCCTAGGTCATTACTTTGCCTCACATGTGAATAAGATGCGTTTTTACCCGCTCGTATTAAAGGATGAATGAGCGCTTTATGAGCTAGTGAGGTGAAAAGTCTTTAGTATATTAGGTGGAAGTACCAGTGCGTAACATATAAACAGGGAATATTTATTTTATTTTATTCCGTGATTATATCGAAATTTCTAAAAAATGCAAATTTTCTTAGTCAACTGCATTGTACAAGTTAGTGTCAGGTGCTTTTGCTGGCAGTCCCTATAGATAGCACCTCAGTACAAGTTTGAATGTCACATATTGGGACATTGAAAATATTAACACTCAGTCCTAAATTCCTAATAAATGTTAGTCTGCCTTAAAATAATGCAAATAATTTAGATATAAGCTAATTATTTCAAAGTTGGGATATGAAATGCGTTAATGCGTTTAAATGCCCTAATAGTTTATTTTATCTTAACGATGGCAACTCAAGCTATGATGACGAGTATTGGAAATGCGTCGGGTACTAGTACTTCCACCTTAGTAGGTATTTGTTTACTGTAACTATATTGGCCATTGCCATCACACTGAAAAAAGTATGCACCTAAGTATACGATGATGCTGCAAACATCAATATACGATAGAGTCTGAAGTCATATCGTATTAATATAATTCACATCTACAATTCACGATTTAATCTCTAAAACACTGATGCCCCAGTAAATTCGAGGTCAAAGATGAATTGCTTGCAATAGTGGAACCCACGTGCTTAAGCGCAGGATCGAATGGGAAACAATGGTCCGCCAAACTGACATGGCGCAATGACGTCTAGGAATTAGTTGGTGATTGATTTTGGCGCCAAATTTGGAACTCTGATATTAGTTTTGTGACCTTAGTTATGATAAGTGGCGAAAGATTTATAGACGGTTCTAAAAGAAAAAATGTACTTATTGTATCTTAATGTATAAAAAAATGCCTTCCATAGTAAATTAAGTGTTTATTATTTATATTGTAATTTCTGCGTTCTAGCTTAAATTATTCAAATATTATTCTCGTTTACTCGTAAAACACCGTTTAATTTAATCATTATTTATTTTTCGTCTGAAACACAATCTTATTTCAGGCACATGTAAACCGTTTCTTTACTATAATGTAGTTATTTGTTTTAAATAAACTGTTAAAGTTTGTTTGTAAATACATATGTCCTAATTTGAACCCTCAAAATTCAAGTTTGCTTTACATACTACATACTGTATCATTATTGAAATACCTGTCTTTACCTAAAGCAATCAATTATAAATACACCGATACAATATTTGAGGGGTCCACGGAAAAAAACATGTACAATACTTTAAAAAATCAGGGCAAATTCACACCTTATTCTGTTAAAAGTAAGGTGGTTTTTCCTTCTGTAATTTGAATTGACTAGACATGGAGAAAGGAGAAATTAAATTCAGGAGACTGTTAAAAAAGCATTACTTGATGGCTTCTTTAGTGGTAGTTATTATTAAGTACAATCAGTTCGATTATATCCCAGTCAAAATAATTAATTAAGAGACTGCCGCTCCCACAGTCAAACTGTTGTAACAGTTTTGTGGGACGATATTGTAATTTTTTTATTTAAATTGTGTCAAATAATTCAATAAATAATAATAAAAAATGCTCTTTCCGTGGACCCTTCATTTAATAAATGAAAAATTAACATGTTTTTGCCACTTTTCGTCTGTCTGCAAGTGGCAGACTGTAGCCAAATATTTTCATAGATTATCCCGGTCTCCTTACAAGAGATGTGGACCAATTGAGAAGCTCTTCATTCATCAGTTGCGCGTGAGTCACGCTTGCGCAAGCTGCCCACGCGCAGGAACTGTAGCGTTGATGTAAGCAGCAGATTAGTCAAAATTAGATGAAGCTTGTAAGTAAATCTTAAATAAGAGAAGTGATTCAGCGAGGAAATGCGGCCAGCATCCTCGATACAATGCCATAAGGGCCAATCTTAGATATAAAATAAAATGCAATTATATTAGACTGATGACCTGGTGAAGGTCGCAGGAGTCCGCTGGATGTGGGTGGCCGGTCCTGTGTCATTGTGACAATCTTTGGAGGAGGCCTATGTTCAGCAGTGGACGTCTTTCGGATGACATGATATGAGACTGCTTTGGTACATAGGGTTTTATTAAGTAGAAAAGCGAATACTTAAAAGTACAACTTACTGCTTAGGTTAAATAGGTAAGACAGGTTAGTTTAATAATTTTTAGTACAGATGGTGCCTTTTTTAGGCTCTTAAGTAGGGGCATCGAAAGAAGTCATTTTTGGCAGCTCACAATAGTGTTGTGAAACACTCGATTTTACCGTCGTAAAATTTTTAGTCAAGTGCGAAAGGGCGTTAGATCTGGTACTTGCCATTAAAAAAGTGTTAGGTAATCCGAAACATCCGAATTAAAAACGTCATGCCCGAAACATCAGGATAATATTTCTCGCAAGTTCACACAATTGAGTGCCGTTTCTCATTTAAATTATACTAATTTTATAATGTACTCTGCTGGTTTAGAGCATATCCCGGTATTGACATAAAAACACATTTTCTTGGCACCCAACCTGCGGTTTTCCCGCCTGTCTGTATGCAGATACGGCGCGTGCCCAACAATACAATGCATATGTCAATACCACCATAAAATAACAACTTATAAAATTCATAAATGCATGCTATTCACATCCTTATATCTCAGTTAGATAAAGGTTAAAATGCGGTACCTAAGAATTTGAGTTATGACTTTTAACGTAAGTTTGTGTATGTTATAGATAATCATCAATAACATTTTAGTGCTTTGTCAATTTTGAAATGTGTGTTACTGTTTGAATAAATGTATGTAACCACAGAATTACCACTTTTTGAAGTGATTGATGGAAGTGTCTTTGGTTCTTGTCGAGTTAACAGTAAAACTCTTTAGCAACTAAGTTTGCTATGAAATGAAGCAGCATTTAAGAGATAAGTTGGTAATGTGTTGCTAAATACATACATATTATGTGCTATAAACTCCTATGTCAATGTGTTTTCCGATATGAATGAAAAGTAACTCGCAATCACGTTTATCAAATACTTAAGCTACTAGTCAATACTTATAACTATAGTAATGAATAGTACCTAGTGGGCAAATTCCTTTTTTGTAACTTTGGTATTCTTTATCCCCTTGTCAGTCACGACAAAAATGGCGAAAAGTCGTTGTCTGTGGAGCCCAGTTCGGGCCTTGTCACAGACAAGGGTTGTTGCCAGGCCACCGATTGCTAAGAAACTGCACGCACAGCAGCTCTTTCGCACAACGGCTGCTCAATGCCATTTTTTCTATCTGTCCTATTTCACTAGCTACACACCTCAATGAGTATGCAAGAGATGCAAGAGAGAGAGTATGCCAGAGGTATACATTAGTCAGCTTTATTACTCAATGTCCAAATCGGGCTTCGCCACAGATGCGGGCGGTAACGGGCTTCGCCACAGATGCGGGCGGTTGATAAATTTTCACCTACCAGGATCGAAAGAGCTCAGGAATCTGAGTGGAAACCATATTAAAAGTTCCGAATCCAAAAAAAGTAGGAACAACAGCTTTAAAAAAATGGTCTTAGTAGAGCTTCGATCAAGGTAAGTATTAATTATGTTCTATCCACCGCGGCTCCATGTCCTTTACTTTTTTTCGGTATTTTTGAGTTCGCATTAGACGTCCAAATTACTTTTTCATCACAATTGCTGTCTAAGCGTGCCATTACTTGCACGCATAGCGGGAGTAATAGAAAAGCCAATTACCTAGGGAGTAATAGAAATGTCAATACGTCATTTAATCATTTTTGGCCTTAAAACTTATTTTTTTGTCGGTATGTGTAATGAAAAACATTGTATGCATCACGGTCGGTAAGCGAAATTATAACTCGAAATTATTATTTGCCGCAGGGTAATTACCCTGCGGCATCGGGCTTCTAACACTCTCGTTATTACTTCCGTACTTACATCCCTTGATGCACAATGTACTATTACAATTATGGTTGTCGTTTACCTCATTTTATTTGCCATAAACGAACAAATCTTCGTCTAGAACGGAAGCTCTCAGATATCGATGTTTGCTTCATCATCCTGTTCCAAAACTGCGCAACTCATCAACCTGAACTGCTCAAATTAAGCCTTATTACTCTAAACTAAGTTCAGTATTTGAATAATAGCATTGTGACTTACGTCTTTATGGTATGTGCTTGGGTTTCTGTCAGTCTATGCGCCGGCGCAAACAGGGAGCGCCGGCGACAGTAATCATTATACTTGTGATCCACTGGTCTGTTTGTATGATTGTATGATTTTATGTAATAAGGAGGAATTATTATTAGTTTGTGTTATTATTGTATAATATTTTCTTCGGTTACCGCGAGGATTACCTACACATGAAATAAAACTATGAAAACGGATAAACTCGCGTATATTAACTAATTTTAACTTCATTCCGACGTTTCGAACACTTTACAGGGTTCGTGGTCTGCGGATGCAGATGCAGACCGCGAACCCTGTAAAGTGTGTTTCATTACGTATTATTTTATTTTATTTTTATTAGGAGGTCAATAATCGCCAAGCTGGGCAAGCGGATTGGCGATCGCAGTAATATATCAACTATGATGACGCTGCTGCTCATCATTAACCCATTTTAGACTAGCGGTACCATACGGGACCACTTTTTTGGGAGTTTAAAATTTGCAACTTTTTCTAACTTATGACGCTTTAAAAGATATTTCATTGATTAGATATTATTAATAAGGACACGGTGCTACTTATAACGTTCCAGAATTATACCCTATTGACCGAAGTTGGGTGTGATAGAAGGTTAAACTTAGTGCATTGCAAATTTTCGAAGAAAGATGAACACGCGGTTGAAGTTTTTTCTAATATTTTATTTACTGATGAACACATTATCAATATTATTGAAAACCCATGTAGTGTAATGATATTGCTTTTAAATAAATTATTCAGTATAATCCTGGTAAGTATAAATATTATAAATATAGTTCGTTAAAATTACTGGTACCAAATGGGATCGCTAGCCGTTCCCTGTGCGTTATCTATCATTTTATTGTGTAAAATATTTTAAGTTAATTATGTGTACTTTAAGCATGTTAATTAAACATTAATTAAATATTTAAATTGTGTCTTTATCATATAAACGTATTTTTTCGTATTTATAGAATTTTTGATGCAGTTTATGTACTTTAAATTATAAGGCTAAATGGTCATTTTGAAGCGCTATCAAAAACTTGAGCCTTAAATTGTGCTTTTGGATCCCGCCATAGCTCCCCATGAAGATTATGAAAAAAATATACTTAATTTTTTATAAATAATCCGAATTGCAGACAATGAGACTCAGGTATTTATATTATAAAATTCATTGGTCATGTCGACAGACCATGAAACCATAACTGAAACGATATTTTTTTTAATAGGGTATCCCAATTGATATGTCTTACTTTTTAATGCAAAATATAGATTAAGATTTATTAAATAAATGAGATTAAACATTTTATAAGTACATAATGATTCCATTGGTAATTTCCAATGTTCACTTATGTAAGAGCCTAGCGGTCCCATATGGTACCAGCATTTTTTTCAAAAACCCAAGGTCACACTATTTTTTTTGTATAAAAATATCGTTAAAGATACGACTATAATCAACATATTAAAAAATTACAAAAATCGGAGACCTCAAAAAAACTCAGTCTATAATGGGTTAATTTTTTATCAAATAATGGTCAGTGATACTTCAATCCCTTAGTTGACCTTCACACCCGCAGGAGGAGTTGGGATGGTGACAAATGTGTTCTTACTGCCGTCACCGCACGGCAATAAGAACGGCGGTGATATATATGTATGTTATAAATAAAATTTAACGGTTAATCTCACGTGTATTTAGTCACTACGCGCGACATGTTTCGGAGAACCTAGGTCTCCATTATCAAGCACTGAGTCCGCGTTCAGGCCTCGCGACGCGCACGCGTAATACACGTGCGTTTAGCCGTTTCATTATATTTATTTACAGTAATTATTAAATATGTCCCACGAGTTTAAATTCAATTATAGGTATGTTCTTTAAAAATGGGAAAAATACATTTTTGATAAAAAACAATGCTTGGTGGCAATAAGAATACATTTATCACTACCCTATTCTTCCCGTAGCTGTTCTAAGACTTCTAAGAGTCGACTAAAGGTGCAGTTAGACCAAACGAGTATTTGCTCATTCTATCCCCCACTCTACGAAATGCGTTCGTTACACAAAACGTGATTGACTTCGCTGATGCCTGCACCGCTCGGCCAATCCCTTACAAAGCTAGGCGCCTTTGACCATACTCTAAGGGCAAGCAACACATGCTTGCACCTCCTATCAGAATACTTTTCAGTTTTCTAGAATAGCTAGAGAGCTGGTGCTGCCATCTATTGAGTTATGACCATATCAGTTGAGTTCTCATGAAAAATATATATATGTTACAAAATATCGAAGGCTGGGTGGATAAAAAAAAAAACTCATTTAAAAATCAAACCTCACGTAAGTGTCACACAATTCGTATTTCAAAAACCTGTTCGCTCGAGTTATCGGGGTTCACCACCCAACCCCCAATGTAGGGTAGATAAACTTGAATAAAATGGCCCACTGACGTGGCAGGCAAAGTCACAGGGAAAACAACTAAAGCTTAATGAGCTTTCAAAGTTAAGTGCAGGAGCCAGCGAACCACTCGAGGTGTTTACTCACTGCAGTCTGCACAAAAGTGCACACAAGTACACAATCCGTATCGCATGTGCAATTAGGATTTTGAGCTTCAAACATGTTTAGAACTTGCTTTTGTAGAAATGGCTGCAGATTAAATGATTATAATATTTATGTCCGCCGCCGTAGTCTAGCTGGTAAGTGACCCTGCCAGTAAAGGTTCCGGGTTCGGATACCGGCGAGGGCAATATTTGTGTATTTATTTATCAAAAATATTTGTTCCTTGGTAGATACCATACAGATGTAGATGATATAATACAGATTTATTATATCGAATCTGCCTATTATATAAGGTCCTAATTTATTAGTTGCAGATATTTTAACACATGATACTTTACATTAAAATAACTAACTTTAAATATAAATTAAGAAATCTTTTCATGTAATTTTTTTGATTTTATTTTCCTAACAAAAAAAATTGAATTTCGTCTAAAAAAATCATCATTTGCATTATCACATGTCACAATAACACTGTCTGTCATGTCATCAAATATAAATTAAGAAATCTTTTCATGTAATTTTTTTGATTTTATTTTCCTAACAAAAAAAATTGAATTTCGTCTAAAAAAAATCATCATTTGCATTATCACATGTCACAATAACACTGTCTGTCATGTCATCAAACGACACAATCCAACGGAAAATAATATGACATTGACAATCAAGTATTTAATTTATCGACGTGAAGTGGCCAGTTCCAGTTGAGTGGTACGTAAAAGTGGTACTAGAATCTGTTCAATGAGTTTTCATTTAATAATCACATAAACAGGGTGTTTTTACGTAGCAAATTTGTTTTTCCGTTTTCTCCAAAAAACATCGTAATAGCTATAACGTTTGACGGTTGAATATACTCCAGAGACCGAGTACTATCAGCTGTAAAAATATCTGCATCTAATAAATTAGGACCTTATATATATCGTCGCCTGGTACCCAAATCACAAGCCTTAATTGAGCTTACCGTGGCACTAGGTCGATTTGTGTTAGATAAATGTCCCAAGATATTTTTTCATTATTTTAATATAAATATCATGGGTTAGCAACAGGGTTGCACAAATCGATGCAAGATTTGTGGGTACTAAGCGATGACATAATTATATAAAATACATGTGGCAACTTAAATACTTAAAAAGCAACCAAACAAATGATTCTGACAAACCCACAAATATATAAACATAAATAAATAAATGCCCTCGTTGAAATCCAAACCCGGTACCTCCAGCTACGTAGGCTTCTACTAAGTAGGCTACGGAGGCTGACATAAAGATTGCAAGATGAAAGTTAGTTCGAAAAAAAAAACGTAGGCTCTAATCCCTAAAAAAGCCACTTTTTTTCTGTTAGCGACACTTCCTAGCCTTTAACTGACGGAAGCAACTTGCCTGGTTTTAGATACACTAGCCCTTGATATCACCTCATCTATGGCGTTTCGCCTCCGAGGTGCTATTTTGAAACGAGCGACACAATCGTGCGATAATCTAAACCCACTCTTAGATTAATAAGTTTCGCAACTCGGCTCATTTACCGAATCACTGGAAACCTACACATCGTTGGTGATAATGCACTTGGTGGTAATATAAAATATAGATGTTTTATTTTATTTTTATTTATTTATTTTAGGGATAACAAACCAGTATACGATATCCGGTGCTATAAGTATTACATAAATTACTGATTACATTATGTATAGTCAACAGAATTATCCACGGGTTACTCCGAACAAATTGTGGTTGCCAAAAGTGAATCTGTTTTAAAAAAATTGGTAGAAGATGTTTCTTATAATTATTTGAAATATTTACCCCCTAATTCATAAACGTGTCTTGTCTTGTCTTATCAATATGTCTATAAGAATGAATGGGACAAACAATACTTAGCGTCTTGCTAAGTTAGGAGACGTTTACGAATGAGGAAGTTAATATTTGACATAATTATTTTACCTCGCGCATGAAATAAGTATAAGAGAATATATTTGAGATGAAATTCGGAATAAGTTCCAATCAGACATTGTGTTAACTTTGTAAGGCCCGTCGTCTTATTTTTAGAAAATATTTATAAAAATAAAATACACTTTTAAAATATTTTTAATTTTTACCTACTTAAAACAGCCCAGGACTAAGTCTCAAAGTCTAAAATAAAATGTACTGTGTTTTTTTTTTTTTTTAAACGTTTGGTTATTATTTCACTCTCATAGATAGTCATATGAGATGTTCGAGGAAATTATAGACAAATTTTCAGAAAACTATGAAACTGTTTGCTTTTTGAATTTTAAGCTTTTTCTAAAAACGTTTATTAGAGTATTAGAGTCAACGCACATGTAATATCTTTGTAGCCATATTCTATTAGATAAGCTTTATGCTTGTTTGCCACTGTCGTATGAAAATATTCCCTAAGTATCTAATATTAAATTCAATTATTTGTTATTGATAACTTAGGTTACACGTCAGTCAAAACAATTCTATTTCCATTCATATACTTACATAAAATTGATAAACTAATCTAATAAATCAATATTAATTAATCTTTGGAGTATTAATTTTGTCTAATGGCAAAATGAATTCATTTCTGAAAACGGACTGTCTATTAAAAAATAATAACATGTAATTTCTTTATACTGGATGTAATATTTTTAATGCCGCGCAGTGTAACACTAACAGCACTTCTTAGTCATCATTCAACGATTTGGCAGGTCTCATTTTTCAAGCCGAAGCATAATAGGCCTAATATTTAATTCTGACAGTTCGAGAGGAAAATGTCGCAAAATTAAAAATCGAGTTGATTGCACACGATTAATGAAGAATGTGGGCAGCTATTTAAAAGGTCATTGTATTATGGAGTAGTGAAATGTAATATTAGCTGTTTATTTAATTAATTTAAATAAAACAGATTAAAAATGTTTCAGACTAACATCAAATTTATGATTTTAATATATAAAACTGTAAATGCTGTTTAACAACTTTACCAAAAACGCAATTTTGTACTTAAAATTGCTTTTAGTATTCTTATATGAGAATAAAAGTCTTAAACCATAGTACACTTTCTTCTAAACTAAAACCCAATTTTCAGTTACAGATGGTACTTTTTTACGCACTGGTGGAGAAGTGGTTATTTTTTGTCAGATCGAAACTTCAGAGGGCCATCTGTACTGAAAAATGTACGATACACGTGCGAAAAAAAATTCTTAACTCCTATCGATTTAACACTCCATTTGGTCGCGTTTTAAT
This sequence comes from Thaumatotibia leucotreta, assembly GCA_025490895.1. NCBI lineage: Eukaryota > Metazoa > Arthropoda > Insecta > Lepidoptera > Tortricidae > Thaumatotibia > Thaumatotibia leucotreta. The sequence goes on from JALPQI010005376.1 coordinate 70,636, forward strand.
GTATCTCCACTCGTTTTGTACGTTTTATTGTACGTGTTAATGTACTATTTTATCATTTTACCCGCTCCAGAAACTGTCCCTAGGCAGATTTAAGTACAACATTTCGTTTTGGGTAAACTAACCTATCCTCACCATCGCGACTCCGCCAACGCGATGATTCAGAGCTTCAGTTGCGCGGGCGCCCCAGTAAATCACCTGATTCACGAGATAACACGTCACGGCATAGCTTAGTTAACACAACGAAAGTTCAACTATAGACTGTCAGTGTCAATAATGATGCCAACAGCATAAAACAAAAAGGAAACAGATAAAAGTATCACAGATCAGACAAAAACTTTAGTTTGAGGAGTCTTTTAAAAGAAGAAGGACATAGGGTGAATCACAGAATTAGATTTGGATAGTTGAAACAAGTTCATTCATTTGTATGGCGGCCGAGCGTGTCAGTTTTTGTACTGAAGTTGTTACTTGCCTATGATTTTAAATATGTCTCAGGCCCTTGAGTATTCATATTTTTTGTGTTGCAATTAATATTACTTAAGGAGGCATTATTAACGTTTTTCTTCACTTCAACTAACAAAATTTGACGCCCGAAAGCTGCAAGCTGCGATTAAAGACGGACAACTCAGTGGATTTCGCTGAGTTCATTTGACACGCTAAGTAGATACGTTTGCTTGATCTATGGTATATATGACATCTGTGGGATGAATATTCAGCGTTTTCACGGCGTTTTTATATCGTCATTGTCGTCACACCAAATATTATTTCAAGAGGAAACCCTAAATGTAAAGCCTGAGTGGGGAGCGTCGAACGGTGATAGGAATAAAGCACAACCAACATTTTAAAGCAAATGAGTGGATAACTACTTTTTCTCAAACATGCAATGAAATGTTGTAGTTACGTGCCTAAAAAGTGGCCGGGAAGTACCTCGTTGCTGTCCTAGGCCGGCAAGTGCCTTTTTTTTTAATTTTCATTTGACCTAGGGTTATGACCTGGCATCTTGGCTTTTAGCCAATAATTATCTGTAAATAATATTAGTATAAAAAAAATGATTAGCAAATTTTTGCAGTTATAATCAGGTATTTAAATTATGTAATTTAAAATAAATGTACAATAACTACTCAAAATAATATTTAAAAAGCAGTATTATACGGCGCGATCCGTCGGCCGTGATCACCGAATGCGATTAATTGGACCCAACCGACCGCGTTGTCTAATACCGCTTTTTAAAAGTAAAAATTGGAAACTTTCAAACAGGTCAATCTTAAAAAAAAAATTAGGTGTCGGTGTCGTATTTGACTTTTGTTGTGTTTCAAAGACTTAGTTATGTAGACTTATAATTTCTTAGAAAGAAGATTCATTTAATTGTTTCATTTCATTGCATGTTTGAGAAAAGCATTATACATACCTCGGCCAAGAAGTGACGGGTTGCCGTCCGAATACTATCCCTACACTGTCTACATATATTCGGCCGGCAACCAGTCACTTCCCGGCCTCGGTAGTAATGTACTATTAACGCTTATAACCAGAAATCGGAAAAATAGACATGACTACTAAGATGATTGAATAATTAATCATTTAATCAT